>OX451741.1:54673401-54835901 GCA_948472305.1 Vicia faba
GTTTCCCTCTCCGACGATGAGTGTGAGGTGATAGTCTTATGGTCCCCTCTCCGGCAAGTGCGTGAGGTGGTAATTCCTTTTCAGATGTTTCCCTCTCCGACGATGAGTGTGAGGTGATAGTCTCTTATGGTCCCCTCTCCGACGGTGTGTGAGGTGACAATTCCTTTTCCTATGATTCCCCTCTCCGACGGCGAGTGAGGTGATTCCCTTTCAGATTATAATTGTCTATTGGTTCTCTTCCCGATCCTGCGAAGATGGTATTCCCTCCGAGATTTTTCTCAACGAGCGTTGTTGAAGCTAAAGTCATCCAAGGTTCTCTTACCATTCATGCTAAGGCAGTAACCATCTCTGGTTCATTCATCAGCGTTTGAAGCTCCAGACTCAGCTCCTGTAACCAGTCAGGACATATCTATACCAAGCATCTAAAATCAGCTCCTGCAACGTGTCAGGTACTCGTTTTCTATTTTGCAGGTATACAGGTTCTCGCTAAGGAATCTCTTACGCGATCAATATCCAGATGGCATCTATAAGCCCATCATCCTATCCAGCAATCTCCAAATGGCATCTATAAGCCCATTCCCATCATCACTGCTACTATGTGAGCGCAAATTTCTGGGCACTCTAGTGTTCAATCATCTTCTACCCTCGGATTACGAAAGGCACGTCAGCCAATCTGCATCCTCAGGTCTAAGAAGATTGAACAGGGGCAACTGTTGTACCCCAAAATTTGCCCTCCCATATTCTTCAAGAAATTGCCAAGCCAAGTCACAAAATTCCCCAAGGGTTGTGCAGTCCAACTGTCTCCTATACAGTCAAAACTAGGGTTTGTGTTCTGATCAAAGAAAGGAAGTTTTCAAGGACCCAATCAAGTCTCATAGGCCTATAAATGTGGTCAAGCATCCTCATATCAAGTTTCAAGACATTCAGCTCAAAATTGCACAGTCAAAACCCTAGATTACACTACAGTCAACTGTAGGGGCAAAATGGTCATTTGACAGTCAAAAGTTCAAATTTTTGGTCAACATATCATTTTGAAGCCACAAACATCATTTGATCAATGCTTGATCATGATTCTCAAAATTTGGCTCAGAAATCATCAAAGATGCAAAAGTTACTATATTTGGACAGCTGAAAAAGTCAACTGAAATTGACCAGGGCATAACTTTCACATGGATTATCAGAAAAATTCTATCCAAAGCTCATTTTGAAGAGAAAGACATTTCCTACAACTCATCTTCATACTTCAAGTCCAAGAAATGCTCTCACAAAAAGTTATCAATTTCAACATTATAGGTCATTTTCAAAAGTCAACAAAAAGGGACTTTAAGTCAAAGGCCATAACTTGATATTGGTAAATCAAAATGACATGGGACCAAAGGCATTGGTTAGAGGACTCAAAGACCTTTCCAAAACGTCCAAGAACATGTGAAAAGCTTAAAAATTGAGCAAGTTATGCCTTGTGGAAGTTGGGAAATTTTTTGGAATTTTGAAAAGTCAACTTTGGTTCAAATGACCTAAAATTGCTAATGGGCCCATTTTTCTTCCAAGATTCATCATTCCAAGCCTATGCACGACCACTTGGCCCAAAGGGAAGTATTTTCTCATTTTTTATTTATTTATTTGAATTATTATTTATATTAATTCATTTAAATTAATTAAATATGTGAAAAATATCAAACTTGACCTAAAAAATCTTTTCATGCATGTTTTACTCTCAATATCACGCGCACATCCTAATTAGGCAAGTTTTGGTTTGATTTGAGCTAATTGACACCAAATGCACATGGAAAAGATTCAAAAAGATTCTTAGAAAATCAAATATGCAAAACAATGAATGCCTTGGATTTTATCAAGTTTTGTTGACCTAATAGCTTCCATACATAATCAGAATCACAACCCTAAGCCTGAGAGACTAAAAAGCTGCGCTCAAGAATACATCACAAACTTGAAAATTTTCCATAAAAACTCAATTCTGAAAAGCATTCTAGAGGACGATTCAAGCCCTAATCTTGATCCCAATAGCTTCATTGTGGTTCTCTGAACGTGTGCCAATCACAAACAACAATAAAAGCTCCAAGAATTGGTAGATTGAACCTCAACTGTGTCCAAAATTTTCTGGGATCGTGCATCATAATCTATGCATATTTTGTCATTTTGATTGATTGATTCATGTTTGTTATAAGTCTCTGATGCTAACCATGCAGTTTGATTGCGTTTTTATGCTCTATACGTGATATTGCCATGAATGCATTCTAGGGTTTCTTGAGCTCTCAATTGGGGATTCTCTTATCCTGTAAAATTGAAACACGATAATACCATGATCATGACCAGGAAGCTTGGACGAAGGAGATGCAATGCTCGCGCCAAATTTCTGAACTAAGGCGTGCTAATCGCTATTTTTAAAACAAGCGTATATTGAGGGGGTTCAGAACCCCCGCTAATTTCTTTTACATTTTCAGGAAATAAACCAAACGGAGAAGATGATGTGCTGGCCGGTGCTGATTGGAAGATTTGAAATTTCGCGCGTTTAGATCACTAATACAGTTTTTCTTTTATATTATTTATTTGATATTATATGTTAAACATGATCAAACTGGCGTAGTGGCACAGGTGTTGAGCTTGCAGCGTCCAAGACCTGGGTTCGAGTCCCAGGTCTGTATAATTCTCAATATTATTTTTCAATTCAAGCTCCCATGCAGGCATAATCCTAAGACTCACCATACACCTCATGATCCAAGCATACACGTGTCCCAGACGACCACACCAAAGGCATAGATTCAAAGAGCATACTACGCCTTAGTCAAACGTGTCACACATGATTCAGAAAGTCAAACAGGCCACTGCCTATTGGGCCCAAACTTTTGGATTATACCTCCATAATGGGACAGCAAACCCCCCCTGGTTTTATCTTTTCTAATTTTCTTTATGTTTTATTATTTTTAATTATTGTTTGTTTGTTTTATTGTCTTAATTTAATTAATTGTTTTTTTTAACAAAATACAAAAAAACTTCACAAAAATTCAGAAAAGACAAAAATTTAATAATTATTTTATTTTAATTATTTTTTCTAAATAAATTAGCATGTAAATATTTAGTTTTAATTAGGTTGCAATTTTAATTCTTTTTAATAACTAAAAATCTAAAAATATAGAATTAGGTTAATTGATAATTTTTATACCTTTTAAATTTTTCCTTTTTTTATCACAATATTATTTATTTATTTATTTTATTTTTATAATTAAATGTACATAAGTAAAAATTAGGGTTTAATTTAGGTTAATATAACATTTTCATAATAACTAAAAAATAATCAGAATTAGGGTTTGACATTTTATTTTAATTGTAATTAATTCTCTTTTTTCCAATACATCATAAAAAACACAAAAGTACCAAAAACATTTAATTTTCATTTTTTATTTTAATTCCTTATTAATTTAATTTTTTTGCAAAAGGGTCCAACGCCCATATTTTTAACTGTTAATTTCGCACATTTATTTTATGTCGCTTATTATAATTATGTAGTTCTCCCAAAGCGTTGTAACAATTTAACTTTTCGCACTTTTACTTTGCTTTATTTATTTTCCGTCAAATCGGGTCCGGTTTAATTTTGGCGATGTGGACCCGCGCCTTTGTAATAGTTTAGGAATTTTATCTTTCTCGCAAATATTAACTGTTAATCAAAAGCATGCAAGAATGAATGGACGTAATAAAATCAAGCGTAGACCACAATAAACATGACAAGACAAATATCAATGAAACTGACACACAAATTCGCACACACCACCCCTAGGGTACGCCTCACTGTTGCCTTTCGAAAGGTGATCGTCGAGTAGAGGACGTCTTAGTAAGTCCTCATGATCCGGGAACCTGGCATGAGGGTAGCTTCTAAGGTGTCTTCCTATTGCTCTGGTGATCACCATGTCCCTACAAACTCGAATTGACCCGAACACCTCCAACGGTGGTGCTGCCTACCTCTCAATGGTGGGATGGCATTACTTTAAAGGACATTTACACAGACGAATTCCTTAGGGTAGGTAGGTTCTCAAGGATACTTGCTCTCTTCAAAACAAACTGAAATCTTTTCACACCAACACATTTTCAAAAGCTTTCAAAGCAAATTTTTCAAACACTCTGACGTATGAGTCGAACTGAAATTTTTCAAAGAAACTTTTTAAAACCCACAATTGAAAAGCAAACAAACATTTTTGGAAACACATTGAGAAAGTATCTAAGAGCCCATGGATAACCATGGATAGAAAGGGTGCTAACACCTTCCCTTTCTATAATCTACCTCCCGAACCGAGAGCAATCTCTTTAAGGAATTTTTCTGTGCTTTTGTCCTTTCCATTTGGAGAAAATAAAAGACGGTGGCGACTCTTGCTTACTGCGATATTTCTCGAACCAGCGTTAAACAGTCAGTTCCAGATCCACCGATCACAATAAGAATAAGAAGAAAAAAGTTATTTATTAAGAAAAAGAATAAAAATGCTAAAAACCTTAATTTCTACATTTTTTAGTTATTAAGAAAACATTAAAATTGAACACCTAAATTAACCTAAATTGATTATTAAAATTTTATTTACAAAAATATTAATGACTAAATATTAAATAAACATATTTTTTAGTTTTGATTTTTCTGGTTTTATGTTATTATGAAAATTATTTTTAGGGAATTAAAAGAAATAATCAAGCATTAAAAAGAATTAAAAGAAATCAAATAGAAATCAAAGATAATGCAAACCATGGGGGGGTATCAGGCCCTTGTTGGAGGTTTATTGTGAGCATTTTGGCCCATCAGAATGAGGCCTTTTTGACTTTTCCAGCGCGTGTGTAGAACGGTTGACTAGCGTCCATGGTGAGCTGCATGTTCTGGCCTTTGGATTGGCCTTCTGGACACTTGGCAGGCAAGCAGGCGAGGATGCATGGTGATCTTCTGATGGCATGCTGCATAGAAGTACGTTAAAAGAAAAATTATGGAAGAAGTGGGGGACCTGGGAATCGAACCCAGGTCCCAATACCTGCAGGACAACACACCAACCAGCTGAGCCAACGCGTTATCTTGATATTATAATGGAACGTGGTTAATATAATAGAAAAATCAATATCATGCTGGAATAAACAAAAAGACGCGCCAATGTTTAAACTGTCCAGTAGTACCAAGCCACGCTAGCATCGTCTTCATCTCTTTTTCTGCAAATAACATCAAATAGTGGGGGTTTTAAACCCCCACTAACCCAAACCTGCAATAATAACGATTAGCATATAGTCAAAAAGAAAAAGGGCGCGAGGTATGAGTTCAATTCGTTTGGATGTCACGAATCCATTGGTACCAGTTTCATGGCCTGATTTTTCCATATATGCAAAACCCCAAATTGAAGCTTCTGAAACCCTAACCTTCGTTCATGGCAACTTCTCATACAGGCAATATTAATTCAATTAAAGGACACCAATAGCTTCAGAACACTCATGTTAGTATAAATCAATGGTTAAAATGCATGAAAAATGCCTAGAAATCAAAACACGATTATGGATAATTTTGAAAGAAAAGCAATTCTGTTCTACCAATTCCTTGTGCGTGGAGACCTGGTTTTCATTGGAATCCCTTCCTGGATGTCTTAGCAAGCTTTTGGAATAGCTTTTAGGCCTTGAAACGAGCTCTAGCTAGGTTTTCAGTTTTGAGATTTTTATGAAAAAAGTGCAATGTGTTCTTGTGTTCTGAGCGCAGCTTCTCTCCTCCAGGCATTAGGGTTATGTTTGCATATGTATATAGATGGAATTAGGTTAGAAAAACCAAACCCAAAGTCTTTGAATCAATGCTTTGAATATTTGATTTTGTCAAATCTTTTCCAATCCTTTTTCATGCCAATTATGCCAAATCATGGAAGATTCTTTCCTTTTTGAATGGTGCATGAGATATTGAGGTCATGATGGATGAAAATGCTGCATAAAAAGATTTGAAAGGTGTGATTTGCTATTTTTTCATATTTAATTTTAATTAAGTGAATTAATAATAATAAAAATTCAAATAAATAATCAAAAATGATAAAATAACTCCCTTGGATGTCAATGGGTCGTGCATAGCCTTTGGGTGATGATTCATGGAAGAAATTGAGGCCCATTAGCAATTTTGAGGCATTTGAAGTAAAGTTGACTTTTCAAAATTCCCAAAAATTTCCCAACTTCCACAAGGCATATCTTGCTCAATTTTTAAGCTTTGATCATGTTCTTGGACATTTTGGAAAGGTCTTGAAGTCCTATAACCAATGCCTTTGGTGCCATGTCATTTTGATTTACCAATCTCAAGTTATGGTCTTTGACTTAAAGTGCCTTTTTGTTGACTTTTGAAAATGACCTATAATGTTGAAATTGATAACTTTTTGTGAGAGCATTTCTTGGACTTGAAGTGTGGAGATGAGTTGTAGGAAATGTCATTCTATTCAAAATGAGCTTTGAATGGAATTTTTCTGATAAACCATGTGGAAGTTATGCCTTGGTCAATTTGCAGTTGACTTTTTCAGCTGTCCAAAAATAGAAACTTTTGCATCTTGAGACTTTTTGAGCCATGCTTTGAGAATCGTGATCAAGGATTGATCAAATGATGTTTTTGGCTTAAAAATAAGATGTTGACCAAAAATTTTGACTTTTGACTGTCAAATGACCATTTTGCCTCTGCAGTTGACTGTGAAGCAATTAGGATTTTTGACTGTGCAATTTTATGCTGTGAGTCTTGAAACTTGACATAGGGATGCTTGACAATACATAAGGACATATGGGACTTGTTTGGACCCTTGGAAACTTCAATTTCTTTGCCAGAATCAAAACCCTAATTTTTGACTGTTAGGAGGCCATTGGACTGTGCAACCCTTGGGAGATTTTGAAGCATGATCTTTGCAAACCTTGAAGAATATGGGAGGGCAAATTTTGGGGTACAACAACATGTGTTGAGTAAAATGAGAGGGTAAATTTTGGGGTACAACACCAGCCATCGGGCATTACACTTAAAATTATCAAGTTCAAACTTTCCAAGTTCGAACCTCTCTAAACATTCAATTTCATTTGGTTATCATGTTGATCAAGCCTTGGTTGAGAACAGACATAACCGGCTTCATTTGCAAAATTCTGGGGTTTATTTCTTCAAGGTGATAGTCTTGGTTGAGAACAGACACAACCGATATCATCACTGAATTTTGGGGTTCATTTCCTCATGTTCATAGCCTTGGTTGAGAATAGACATAACCGGCATCATCAGCAAAACTTCGGTTTCAATCTTCAAATCTAGCATTTTTATGCTAAATAATTACCTTGGTTGAGAATAGACACAATCGATAAAAAAAATCAGATCGCATCTTAGATTTAGTTATCTAAGGTTTGATCATCAAAAACATATTTTTCTGCAATATAACCCATTACATCAGTCTCCATGCAACAATGTTGTTATCAAGCTTTTCCTACGATATAACTCATCGTGTCAGTCTCCATGCAACAATGTGGGAAATCTGTAATACAACTCATTTCGTCAGTCTCCATGCAGCGATGTGTTTCCTCCTATGTGATATAACCCATTGCGCCAGTCTCCATGCAACAATGTGTGAAATTCACGATATAACTCATTGCCTCAGTCTCCATGCAGCGATGTAGTTATCAAGCTTTTATTAATTATCTATCCCCTAGGTTGCGATAGATATGTGAATAAATCTGCGTAATCCATTGCATCAGTCTGTATGAAGCAATGTATTATCAAACTTGTTTTATTTATCCCCTAGGTTGTGATAAATACACATATTCCTCCTCTGCGATATAACTCATTGCATCTGGCTCCATACAGCAATGTGTGAAATCTACACAACCCATTGCGTCAGTCTCCATGCAGCAATGTGGGAAATCTACAATATAATTTACTACATCAGTCTCCATGTAGCAATGTGTGAAATCTGCAACATAACTCATCACGTCAGTCTCCATGCAACAATGTTGTTATCAAGCTCCTTTTCAAATATCTATCCCCTAGGTTGCGATAGATATGCGAATAAATCTGCATAATCCATTGCATCAATCTCCATACAATAATGTGTTATTAGACTTTGTTTTATTCATTCCCTAGGTTGTGATGAATAGACAAAATCAAATCAAATCAAAACTTACTATATTAGTCTCCAAGCATTAGTAAGTCAACTTTTTCAAAACTTGTATTTTTGTAAATATGCAAAAAAATCTACAATCTTTCTTAGATACTAATGAGTTATCTGCGTTGTCGTGTTTAAGTTCTAATTAAAACTTCGGTTCAACCGCTGGTAAGATGATGCATCATCATATATGCCTATTATTAATACCCATGAGAACATTGTATAGCGCATCCATATACTCTTTCTATTTGTGTTGTTTACCTCATAGGTCATGGTAAATACGCAAAAAACTACGATCTCTTTTCTAGGTATTGGCGAATTATCTGTGTCGTCATATCTAAGTCAAACTTACTTTTCACATACCTGAAAGAGTTCAGATGGATTACCATGTACTCCTCTTCACCATGCATGGTGACAATCTTTCCCTTCATTGGATACTTCAACATTTGGTGCAGCGTAGAAGTAACGGCTCAAGCTTCATGGATCCAAGGACGACCCAACAAACAAGAATAAGATGGCCTGATATCCATCACGTAGAAGGTGGATTCAAAGGTCTGGGAACCCACTTTGACAGGGATGTCCACCTCCCCGTGCACCATTCTTTTTAAACCTTTGAAAGCCCTCACCACAATGTTACTGGGCTTTAAGGTCAAACCTTCACAATCTAGCCTATCAAGAGCCTTCTTGGGCAAACATTCAGTGACGATCCAGTGTCCACTAGCACATGGGCCATAGTAGTACCCCTGCATTCGATCGAGACATGTAGAGCATCATTATGCTTTCTCCCCTTGGGTGTCAAATCAGCATCAGAAAAACCCAACCCATTATCAGCAGTCAGACTGGCCACACAGTCCTCGAATTGGTCAGCGGAGGTTTCTTGGGTCACATGCACAGTCTTGAGAAATGTAACCAAAGCCTTTGCATGGGCCTCGGAACATAATAGTAGAGCCAGCATTGATATCTTCGAAGTGGTCTACCCCAGCCGTTCGACCATATTGTAGTCGCTCTTCTTTATTATCTTTAAAATCTCCTCCATTTCTTGTTTAGAGGATTCCAAAATAACTTCTCTAGGTGCCTTCGTCCGGGCAGGCTCACCTACAAATTATTTGCCCTGAGTCCTAGATGACTCGTCGGTAGGGGTAAGAACTGGAGCAAGGATTGGAGTAGTAGCAGGAGTACTAGCTGGAATAATAGATGGAAGAACAACAGGCTTAGAAACAGTCTTCGGGGAGATCTCGGGAGAGAAAACCCTTCCACTTCGAGTAACTTTGCTGGTCCTGACAATGTTACTGATATCGGGATCAACCTCTTCAGTTTTTTCGTCTTTAATGGTTAATAAATCCTGCTTGACGCCATGGTAGTAAACGTCAGCACCATAATTCCAAGGAACAACTTTGTCCGAGGAGTATGGTACAGGGCCAGGAAAAGTGATTACTAATGGAGCAATTCTTGGAGCAGATGTAATTCTAACAGGTCTTTTGGAGGAGAACTTGGAAGGATTGGCAGAAATGGTTATGATAGCAACATCTTTATGTAGAACAGTTGGAATCAGAGTCTTTTCGAACAAAATATCTTTGTTATCCATCAGGCGTTGAACACCTGCCTTCAGCAAATAACAACCAGAAGGCAGACATAAACACATTTGGCAACCTTCACCATAGCCCGAAAATAAACCGGCTAGCAACAAATTCTTCTTGACGGTCATGAGAGGAGTAGAAACTTCATCAACAGAAGTAACAAATAGATCAATATCAATGGCATTAACACCACAGTTGTGCTTAGGCATGGGAGCAGTTATGACATTAGGCATCTCAGGAGCATCAAACTCAATCTTCTTTGCTTCGATCAGATCCTGTATCTTATTATTCAGAGCCCAACAGTCGTTTTTATCGTGGCCTGGACTCTCATAATGGTAAGGAAACCGAGCGTTTGGATTGTAACGAGGAGATGTGGTGTTGGGATTCTTGGGAGCCTCCCTTAAGGTTTCCAAATTAGATTTTAATAGATGGGGTAAAACCTCAGACAACGTCATATTGATTTGGGTGAACTGCCTTTGAGGTCTATCTACCCTTGGCTGATTATTTTGTTGTTGAGTAGCCACAGGCCTAGGTATCATCACAACCCCTACCATTGGACGATGCTCGGTTCTATTATGACTTCTTGGATTGTAAATAGCATGACCTCCTTCTTACGCATGAATGGCTTTTTCACTGTACTTGAAGAGGTGTCTTTCTGGATCTTGCCACTTCGGATCCCAGCTTCTACCCTTTCTCTAGTCAATATCAGCTCAATAAAACCAGCTGAGGAGCTACCAATCAAGTGATTAAAGAACGGACCAGATAGTGTACCAAGAAACATGTCTACCAACTCCCTATCAGACAAAGGGGGTTGGACTCTCCCTTCCAAATCTCTCCACTTCTGAGCGTAGTCCTTAAAACCTCCGCTTGCACCCATACACATACTCTGGAGTTGAGTATGGGTAGGAGCAAGGTCAGCGTTATATTGATACTGCTTATAAAAAGCAGCAGCCAAATCTTCCCGGTTGCGGATATTGATTCCCTCCAGCTGATAGAACCACTCAAGCTGAGTCCCGGATAAACTGTCTTGAAAGAAATGGACCCACAAGTTCCTATCAGCAGTGTGAGGCTAAATCTTCCTCACATAAGAACAGAGATGAAGCTTGGGACAAGAAACCCCATCATACTTTGCAAATATAGGAACCTTGAACTTCTATGGGATGATAACCCCAGATACCAAACCCAGCTCTTCAAAATCCAGCCCTGGTACTCTTTGGATCTCCATTGCATTCAAACGATCCTTTAACTGTTTGTATTTATCCTCAGTGGGAGGATACTGTTCATCATTGTAATCAGATTCATCCTCAGAAACCCTTGGACTGAGGTCTTCCTCTTGGTCCACCTTCCTGATTCTCCCCCCTTTGGAGGAAGTTGCCAGCTCTGACACTCGCTTAACCGGTCCTTTGAACCTTCTTCCCAGATTCAGGACACCAGCAGTCTTTTTCGCCTTCTTCATTCTATCTTTCAGAATAAGGGCCTTAAGATCTTCCCGCACTTTATCCAAAGCTACGAACATTTGCTGAAATTGGGTATTTTGTGCTTGGAGATCCTTGATACTTTGCTCAGAAGCCATTATTGTTGAAATAAGCAGCGAAGAAGATGAGAATCCTACTTTGAAACCTGTTTATGCAATGTCATGGATGATATGTGTATGCAATGATTTAAAGGATTCTTAAAGACTCAAATTTTCTTAAACAAAAGAAACACACATTAATTGTATTAATAAGTTTGAATTGTTACAAAGAGTGCCCTTTAGGCTTACAATCAAACAAAATAAAACTTAAAGCAAAAATAAAATTAGGTTTCCCATAAGCGCATCCTCTTTGTTGCAATGTAGGCGTTTATATTCCTCTCTTCATGAAGTAGCCTAGTGAGTTCCAGTACTTTCTTCTTGCTGGCGTAGAATTGAGCTTCAAACGTGTCCCGCTCCTCCTGAAGTTGACTCCAGGATTTTTGTAACTCCTCATGATCAGTTGGCATGTCAGGATGAAGAACAAGATAAGGAGTGTCTCCTTCAGCAACCGGTTCCATAATCATAGGTAGGATGGCGGGGTAAGGCATCATAAGACTTTGAGCACGGGCTCGTACCTATTTGAGATAAGACTCAAGAGGGATGGAATTCTTGTGCCCTAGTGTCTTGCTATCAACTTTATGTACCATGCCCCAAGCTCGTATGAACCTTTTACGGTAACCCTGAGCATCATTCTCACAGTCGAAGATGATTCCTTGGATAAGTGTATCAGGAGGACCATCCCTTCTCGCATATCCAAACTGTCACAGTGCCAAACAAGGATTTCAAGTGATTCCTCCCCTAATGCATAAGAGAGGGACATTAGGGAATTCTCCGCATCGATCAATGATGGTAACATTCTCCGAGGATCGAGGACACCAATGAATACCTGAATGTGTAAGATTCATTAGCCTATGAGACCATCTCAAACCCTGTTCATTCTTCAAGACGGATCGGGGTAGGTGCGAAATAAACCAACTAGACAAAAGAGGAGTGCAACACATAAGGGTCCCTATTTTCTTTATAGTGCGAGTATGCAGAGAATGTAGGGTATCTCCAAGCAGAGTAGGTACCGGATTGCATGACAGGAAAACCTTAACCGCATTCACGTTTATGAGTTGGTCCGGATTAGGAAACTGTACCAACCCATAGATGAGAAGGGCTAACACCTCTTCAAAATCTTGTAAGTCCAGGGTATCTCAAAAATGATGAGCTTTCTCAAACAAGAACTTAGCCAAAAAACCCTTAACACCTCTCCTGGTTTCCCAATTTACTACTACGTCAGACCATTATAAGGATAGAGCTTTAGCAATATCTTCAGGTTTAGGGTCTCTTTCCATATCATTGAAAGGTACCTTGTTAAGGATAGGCACCCCCAGTAACAGAGAAACCTCCTTCATAGTAGGCACTAACTGGTAATCCAAAAAAGTGAAGCAGTGATGTAGAGGGGCAAAGAATTGAAAGAGCACTTTTAACATTTCTTCATCAGGGTTTGAGGTGACTAAGCTGAGAAGTCGACAATGTCTTTCAGTGAAGGGAGAGCTTTCAGGAACCCTTGATACTAACTCATTAAGCTGAGGAGGTACCTTTAACAGACTGGCTTGGATAGTGAATCTGCGGGTGAGGGCCATGTCCTACAAAACAAGACAAAAATAAACCCTATGAATCCTTGAAATGGCTAGTATGATATGCTATGTTATAATGTCATGATTATGCTTAAATATAGCAGATATAGGAAACACAAGCAAATCACACAAAGACCTTAGGTTTAAGGCTTGCATGGGTTTTAAGGTAATACCCTCTTGAAGTTGGGTTGGTTCAACCTGTCCTAAATATAGTAATCGGATTCTAAGGGATCTCAATATCACCGATCTTTCCCCCAAATTTCGTTCCAATAGATAATTGACTTGCCACCAAATGAAACTCAAGAGTCAAACCTCAATGAGTGTAACATCGAGTATCAACTGACTTTGGGTTTACACCAAAGACGGCTATCTCACTACGTCCTAAAAAGCCAAGTTGGTCAATTAAGGTGCTAAGGTCAGTTGACGCTTTATGATACCATGCAACGGCCCTGTATTCTCCTTGATTACTCAAGGGCTACCGGTACACACCAAAGTATCGCATCAACGTAGCTGTTGTTTCAACTGTGTTGGTATACCCCGCACAACTCCCTCACAGTTTATTGCTACTTACCTAAAAGGAATTCCCCGATCCGGTTTTAGGATCCAAACAACCCAAACAGATACCCTTAAAAGTAAATCAAACAAGACAAGCCAAAGAAGTAATTAAAATGACCTAGATCCTAAGGTAAACCCCACTTTATAAATCATAATCCCCAGCAGAGTCGCCAGTTCTGTAGTACGGTGGCGCAACCGACTATTTAATATTGGTTTGCATTTTTTGTTTGCAAATGTCGCGGTAAGCAAGAGTCGCCACCGAATTTTCTTTTATCCAGCACAGGAAAGGGTGAAAAGAACAGAAAAAGACCTTTTTCAAGATTTTCTGAGTAAGGGGGGGGGGGGGGGGGGGGGGTAGATTATGGAAAGGGAAGGTGTTAGCACCCTTTCCATCCGTGGTTTTCCACGGGCTCTAGGTACTTGCTCATTTTTTGAAAATGTTTGTGTGTTTGTGTGTTTTGAAAGTTTTTGTTTGCTTTATGGTAACTCTTGTATCAGTCCTCAATAGTGTGATAAAGCGTTTTTTTAAAGTAGTTTTTGAAAGTGTGTAAATGTGAAAAAAGTTATTCTTGAGCAAGTACCTAACAGTTATCTACCTACTCGAAAAAAGATGTTCTTTTCCTCCTATCCTTTAGATAGTGCTATCCTACTATTAGTGAGTAGGTAGCACTATCGTTGGATGTTGAGGGACTATCAAAAGGGACGTTATGGTCATTGAAGGCAACATGTAAGGATACCTTAGTATTTCGAAGGGACTGTCATCGTATAGGCAACATCGAGGGACAAGATCATTTGCCAAAAGGCAGCTCGAGGGATGTTTAGGGACCATGATCTTTTATGATGATGTTTATACCGAGGATCTTTGCTAAGATATCCCGACGTTCGAGGGACATGACCATTGTTTTCCGAGGCAACCAAAGTGGTGATACCCTAGGGGTGCGTATGTGCGAGTGTTTTTTATTTCAGATATATTAGTCTTTGTGTTTAGTTTTCTAGCGTTTGGTTTTATCTTGTTCATGCAATCCTATTAGCCATACATCTAACAGTTAATATATGTACAAAAATATAAAGTGCGAAAACGTAAATTCCTACGCTATTACATGGCTTCGGGGAGAGGGATTTAATTACAAGTCCAAAAGCGGGATAAATGTAAAGGAAAACAATAAGAATGCCTTATAGTTTGGCTACATTGATATGTACAGGAATATAAAAGTGCGAAAGAAGAAAATGCGCGCGAAATAGGAAAATGCGTAAAGGAAACTTTTGGATGTTTTTTGAATTAGTTTTAAGAAAAGAAAAGGCATGTTTTTTTTGTTTGGTTTTTAATTTACGAAAATATTAAATTAAAGTCTAATTAATAACATAAAATAAACCTAATTAATATTTTTTTTATTTTTGAATATTAAAGAAAATAAGAATTACGAAATATAAAACCTAGTTCTACTTAATCATTACCTTAGGAAAATATTAACTAATTAATTAATGATCTATTTAAAAAAGGTTAATTATTTTTGTGATTTTTTGGTTTTAAGGTTAATTAATAAAAATAAAATCAAAAGAAGAAATAAAACATAAAGAATAGAACAAAAAACAAAATAAATGGGCTTGTATCCTGCGCTATGAGAACGAAATGCAGATCGTGTCCTAGATATGGCATGATTGGATTTCAGGCTCAAACCTTGTGATTCTCACGCCCAAACCTAATAGTTTTAGGTCCTGTGCAACATTCAAACAAACAAAGGCATTAAAATATACAGATAAATGAAATTCGAATTAAATTTTTTACCAAATACACAGGTTCAGATATGTAGTGTTCTTGGTCATGCAAGGGCCTAGGTGTGGCCTGGATCAATTCCTGGGAATGCTGGGAGAATGACTATAGTGTTAGTTTGACACGAAACAACTTGTAAGTGCGGTTGCAAATTTTTGACGAATTTTTGAAAATAGAGAGTTTAAGAGAGGGCTTATGTAGCGTGGTAAGTGTCTTTTTTTCTTCTAATTCTTGAAATTGGTCCAATATTTATAGGAGGGAAGGAATGAATGGTGTTGAATGCAAAATCCATGCCATAATGCCTCGTAATGAAGTATTGATATAATATTCAAAAACTTGCCAAATTGATGTTTTAAAGAACCATAATGCAAAATTTGAAAAATTACCCAAAATGACTTTTGTGCCATTTATTGAATGGGATGATCCTGGACATCATTTGCTGGGTGGCTTGGGCCCTTGTGCAAGATAATTCCAAGCCCATTTGTGCTATACACCTCCCTTTGTTATTTAAACCACTTATTTCATGTTTTATTGAAAATAAATCCAAATAAATGGAAAATAAATGGATAAAAAGTAAGACCACAAGGGGAAGAGCTTATGGGTCCTATAATATGTCATGGAGAAGTTTAAAACTCAAATAAATGAGTTAATGCCTTGAAAAATCAACTTTGCTGGATGTAGGATTTTTGAATTTTCCAGAAATTTCCCTACTTGGGAAAACCATAACTTGCTCAATTTTTATCCCAAGGAGATGATCTTGGACTTTTTGGAAATATCAATATGCCTAATTCAATCCCTATTTTGATCATTTTTGCATTTGAATATGTTATCTTGATGTAAAAGGTCTGGACAAAAAGTGTCTTTTGTTGACATTCTGAAAATGACATGTAATGTATGAGCTTTCCTCTTTCAAATGGTGCACTTCTTGAACTTAAAGATAACATATGGATTGTATGAAATTGGATTCTATTCAAGATGGGCTTTGGTCGGGGCCAAATGGACAAAGTATGAGAAAGTTATGCCCAATCAAAGTTCAGTTGACTTTTCCTATAGAAACCCTAATTTTGCAAATTTGACTTTTGATGAATTAAGAGCATTTCTTGAGGAATCATGGTCAACCATTGATAAAATGATGATTATCACTTCAAAAATATGTTGTTGACAAAAAATCTTGAAGTTTGACTGTATATAGGCCACAATCGACTTTTGACCTAGTATAGTTGATTTTCAGGCATTTGGGCAATTGACTGTGCAAACTTGTTCTGCAAGGCATGAAATTTGTCATGGACATTCATGGAGGCATAATAGGACCATGGAAAGCAATTGAAGTCTTTGGAGTTGATACATCCTGATTCAAATGGAAACGCTAGTTGGGGGTTCATTGTCTTAGGAGGAGAATTTGTCTGATCAATTCTTGGGCATCCTTGGGCAAGTTGAGGACCTCAATAGGCATGTGTTGAGTAAAATGAGAGGGTAAATTTTGGGGTACAACACCAGCCATCGGGCATTACACTTACAATTATCAAGTTCAAACTTTCCAAGTTCGAACCTCTCTAAACATTCAATTTCATTTGGTTATCATGTTGATCAAGCCTTGGTTGAGAACAGACATAACCGGCTTCATTTGCAAAATTCTGGGGTTTATTTCTTCATGGTGATAGTCTTGGTTGAGAACAGACACAACCGACATCATCACTGAATTTTGGGGTTCATTTCCTCATGTTCATAGCCTTGGTTGAGAACAGACATAACCGGCATCATCAGCAAAACTTCGGTTTCAATCTTCAAATCTAGCATTTTTATGCTAAATAATTACCTTGGTTGAGAATAGACACAATCGATAAAAAAATCAGATCGCATCTTAGATCTAGTTATCTAAGGTTTGATCATCAAAAACATATTTTTCTGCAATATAACCCATTGCATCAGTCTCCATGCAGCATTGTTGTTATCAAGCTTTTCCTGCGATATAACTCATTGTGTCAGTCTCCATGCAACAATGTGGAAAATCTATAATACAACTCATTTCGTCAGTCTCCATGCAGCGATGTGTTTCCTCCTCTGTGATATAACCCATTGCGCCAGTCTCCATGCAGCAATGTGTGAAATTCACGATATAACTCATTGCCTCAGTCTCCATGCAGCAGTGTAGTTATCAAGCTTTTTTTAATTATCTATCCCCTAGGTTGCGATAGATATGTGAATAAATCTGCGTAATCCATTGCATCTGTCTGTATGAAGCAATGTATTATCAAACTTGTTTTATTTATCCCCTAGGTTGTGATAAATACACATATTCCTCCTCTGCGATATAACTCATTGCATCCGGCTCCATACAACAATGTGTGAAATCTACACAACCCATTGCGTTAGTCTCCATGCAGCAATGTGGGAAATCTACAATATAATTTACTACATCAGTCTCCATGTAGAAATGTGTGAAATCCGCAACATAACTCATCACGTCAGTCTCCATGCAACAATATTGTTATCAAGCTCCTTTTCAAATATCTACCCCCTAGGTTGCGATAGATATGCGAATAAATCTGCATAATCCATTTCATCAATCTCCATACAATAATGTGTTATAAGACTTTGTTTTATTCATTTCCTAGGTTGCGATGAATAGACAAAATCAAATCAAATCAAAACTTACTATATTAGTCTCCAAGCATTAGTAAGTCAACTTTTTCAAAACTTGTATTTTTGTAAATATGCAAAAAAATCTACAATCTTTCTTAGATACTAATGAGTTATCCGTGTTGTCGTGTTTAAGTTCTAATCAAAACTTCGGTTCAACCGCTGGTAAGATGATGCATCATCATCTATGCCTATTATTAATACCCATGGGAACATTGTATAGCACATCCTTATAATCTTTCAACTTGTGTTGTTTACCTCATAGGTCATGGTAAATACGCAAAAAACTACGATCTCTTTTCTAGGTATTGGCGAATTATCTATGTCGTCATATCTAAGTCAAACTTACTTTTCAATCATATCTCTATATTCAAACTCTAGTAGGATGATACATCGTTATCTTGCCTATTTCTTTATACAAACTCTGGTAGGATGATACATCATCATCCTTGCATATTTCTTTAGGCTCTGAGGTATGATATATCAGCGTATCCTTGTTTAATAAATCTTGGATCCAAATTTTGGGGTCTTCCATTATTTAATAACCCTCTGATATGAATGTGCGAGACTTGCACATTCTCACACCATTCAATCGAAAGGAAATTAAATAGGGGCAACTGTCATACCCCAAATTTGTCCGCCCTTAGTGCTACCGTCAAAATTTATTTTTGAACTTGGATTTTTATAAAATTCTTTTGATTTACATTAGTATTTTGGGGTTCTATAAATATTCGTTCTCAAGTCCAGTTGAAAATATAATAATTTATTGCAAATTATTGTATTTTTAAAATAACAAATATTTACACACATTTCATATACTCTCAATTGAGTTTATTTACAAATAAGTAACATAGCACACTTGATAAAGAATGAAGCTTGCAAGTATGAGGTCGCGAGTTCGAATCTTGTATGTTGCATTTTTAACATTTTTTCTATTTTCTTTTATTTTACTAATTTTTTTTCCTTTTCTGGAAATCGGGCTTGGGCTTTTTCATATATTTTGGATGACTAAGTCTCTAAGTTTTTTTAAACCTAATTCAAGTCTATAAATAAGACCTTAGTTTGTCCTAGTTTTTCATCTAGAAAATCCATAATTTCTCACAATCCACAATTCATCAACAACACCAAACTTGCTATTATTCCAATCTCTTACAATCCTTTATTTTTGGATTTATTCTAGAGTTGTTGTCTTTATCAAACAACAACAACAATATCTTTATTCTTGGCCAATGATTATATATGAGGCCCCCTTTTATTTTTAAATTCCTTTTAATTTTAATTTGTAAGTTTCTTTATCCGAATGATGAATATCTTATGGTACTTTTTTAAGATTTATATTTTTGTACATTAATGATTCACACGATGTGCATATTCATACACGTTCCCATTCACCAATTTCATGTTAAAAACCACACTTTTTACACCACATTTTTTTTCTCAATTTGGGTCAAACAGTCAACCAAGATCCCTCACTTTTTTCTTTGTTTTCATATTTTTGTACTTATAGCATAAAATTTTTTACAGTAGAAAGAAGACCATTTTAAAATCTACAAAATCTCACCATATATTCCACATCACTCTTACACACTAATTCCCCTAAATCAATTTTCATGTTTCAGTATTCAACCTTACTATATATTCTAAAAACACCTAAATCAGTTATCATCTTTTAACAAGAAAAACTTTGAATTAACATCACACCATTTGTTTTCAAAACTCTTTTCTCTAACAATTCACAAAACTCAATTATTATCACAAGTTCACCAATTAACACAATAACACAAACCTTCATTACCTGCTTGATTTCTAAATGCAAATCTTTCAAATGTATATGTATCATACAAACTTGTTCAAAGTTTTCGTTGCAGGGAAAGGAGGAAGGAAGAAAGAAACATTGATTCGGACCAAACACACTGACACCGTCAACAACAACCGGCCAAGCCACATTGGTACCACTGCTGAATAACCCCTGAGATACAACCGCTAACCACCGCCCACGGCTTACCATCGTCATCATCGATAACCCCAACAAGTTCTGTCGCTGACCTCCCAACAACAGAACCAAATTGTAACCTCTCTGATTACCGCCGCAAAAATAGAGGAACCGGTAATTCTTTTGTTCCTTTCACTCTTCTATTATCCATTTGCTGTTGTATTATGAGTGATGATATTTTGACAACCTTAATTTTAAAATAAAAGTATGGTGTTGTTTTCAAACTAAGAAGAAGAAGAAGAAAGATTCATGTGGAATGGAAAAGAGAATGGACTTGTTTTCTCTCTCTCAGTTATTTTACCATTGGTTTTAAATTTTATTATTAATATTATTATTATTATTATTATTAAAATGAGCCAAGTGTCAACATATAAGTGGAGCTTATTTTTTTTGTTGAAAAAGTCAATAACTCATTTATTTGTTATTCATTGTTGTTATAACCATTACAGTTAGTATTAACTAAGAAAAAAAGAGTTTATTTAAAACACAAAAAACAAGTGTCATACGTGACACTCCTAGTATAAAATTAATTAGATTAAGTTTTATTACTAGTATTTATTAAGTTATCATTTTTAGTTTTTTTTATAGATTTAATTAGTTTCGATTTTAGATGGGCTCTAGGCCCGTTGATACTTACCACCCCATATAACTCTTCTCACCCCATTTGGTCTTAATTTTCTTTTTGTTAATTAATATATTAATTACTAATTTTATTTCTAATTATTAATAATTTTTATAGATAATAGGATTTCACATCCTCGAATAATCGATTGGTCGGCTTAACGCTTACTAATTAATTATTCAAAATCAAAACATTAAAATCCACGTAACTCACTCAATTCACCATCAGCGAGCGACACGTGGCCAATATCAGACCATGTGATGAGGAGACTATATCAGACTCCCTCGCTCTACGTCTTAATATAGCTAACCAATCAAAAATTTATTTAACTAACATGATCAAATTCAAGAATATTTTCGAAAAAGGATTAAGGAGAATTGTTATCAAAATTAACTACGAACCGCGTCTACGATCACTCAATTTACAACCTGGATAAAGTTCAAGGATAGTTCGAAAGCAATTCTACGTAATCCATAAAAAAAACCAACCAACTACTAACTAAGAATTGGGACTCTGATTTCATAAGAGGATACGTAGACATACGACTAAAATCGTGGCAAGTTCCCCTAATAAGAAACTAAGACCGTATTTCCTAAAAACTATGCTTCTAACCCTAGTATCTTTGTGAACAAAGTAGATGAGGGGTGCCCAACACCTTCCCTTCGTCTAAGACCGAGTCTAAAAACCTAGAAGTTCTAACTTTTAGGGTTATCCTTTATATTCCCTTCCTTAGGATAAAAATTAAGGGTGACGACTCTATAATTTAAAACCAGTTACAACAGGCGACTCTCATTTTCAAACCAGTTATAACAAAAGCCCAAAACAAGAAATGCTAATTTGGCCAAAATAACTGATTGTCACTTGCATCCAATCGATTATATCATTTGAAAAATTAAAAATTCGAAAGTTAGAGCTCACCATAAAGGCTAGTTGGGTGAGTAATTATGATAATAGATGCTTTCAACGACTGGTTCTAAAAAATTTCTGGTTCTAATCGATTAGCGCAAGGATCTAAATGATGAGACATAAGCTATAAATAGAGGTAAAATTTTCTCAATCTTCTCATCTCATCATTATTTCACTTGTGCATTGCATTTGAAACACATTAGTTCTCCCACTCATCATCATCAATGGCTCCAAAAAGAACGCTTTCTTCCAAACCTTCATCCTCAAAATTCTTCGAAGACTTCTCCCCTCAAGCTCAAGAAACCAACATCCAATATAGAACTTTTTTCCTCTCACTAACTAGATAAAGATCTATTCAAGAATTTTTCCTTAATTAGAGCATTCACTATTGTAGGGCTGAGGAACTTTGTGTTTGAAAAACCTTAAGAGAGGTACCTAGAATTACTAAGAATGTTCTACACCAATATCTCCTACAAGAATGGTATCATCACCTATGAAGTCAATAAATATCACATCACTCTATCTCTTGAAGACTTCACTCAAGTATGCAACCTACCCTTTATAGAACAAGATTATGATCAAATGGATCGTGAAGGAAAGAAATTTAATTTTTTTTACACTTTTTCCCACTCTCTCCTTATTGATCCCACTTCTATAATTTCAACTCCCTTCAATTTTGGACTCATTTGCCCAAATAGTAGACTAATGCACTACACAAAGAATCATGTGTTGTTCACAAGGAAGGGTAACTACAACACCGTCAAAAAATCAAACATACGTGTTATCTGGTTCTTGGAAAACCAAGTCACAAAAAACTGGGTAGATGTTTTTCTTTACCATATACTAGATAGAAAAAGGAAAAATATCACCCAATCTTATGCCAAACTAACAGTACTACAAAAAACACGTTTAACCTCGGACACAAAATACATTTAACCTCGGATAAATAAGTGAGGTAACAAAGGGCATCATGAAAATGTGCCACTTAACACCTCTGTGATTTAAAAATTGATTGGTAAAGTTATATGCAAATGGGTTCGAACCCCAGAAATATCACTTTTATTATTTTCAAAACTAGCGTAGCTTATCTCCCGGTTTATCTAGAAAACTGAGGGGTAAGATTATTTCTTTTTTATAAAAAAATATTATATTGTTTATGAATAATATTACATTGTTTACACAAAATATTAAAATAAAAAATAAAATTCCCAAGAGATCTAGATAAAAATCCAATTCCCTGAAGATCTAATATTGGGAAAGATCAAATATTGGGTGCAAGATTATTCTCTACGAATCTTGCATGCATTTATTTCTGATGAAAAAAGGGTAAGATAATTAAAATCAATATTCAAATATATGATTTTTGGTTCATAAATATTTAAGAAAACAAATCTTAAACCCATATAATTTTCTTCTCTTGCAATCCATCATAGAGAACTTTTCTAAGCGTCTTTAGGTTTCAAGTGCTTCATGTTTCATTTAGGTTAGAAATGTTAATACTCAACATGCTTTTATAATGGATGTCTCTTAGGTTTCACGTGGATCTCTAATGGCTGAATCTTGAGCGTTGATAATCATTAAATGGATGGCAAAGATTTGTTTAAGACCGGTGAAAATTCTAAAAAAATGTTTAATAAATCCCTTTGTTCAAATAAAAAACCGAGGTGAATAAGATTTTTTTTTGTATTACATTATTTACACGGAATATTAAAATTCATTATTTACAACAAACATTTGGTGATATCAAAATTTTGTTGCATACCCTTTGTTCCCCCTAAAAAATTTCATAACTTATCCAACTTCTGATAAGTTATATGTTCTGAAGCAATCATGGAGGTGAATTTGAAAATCATCTCTTTGAGGAATGTTGTGATAAATATAGTATTAAACATAACTTCTCAGCTTTTAGGAGTCCACAACAAAATGGTGTTGTGGAGAGAAAAATTGTGTCTTAGAAGAGTTGACAAGAACAATGCTCAATGATAGTTGTCTACCTAAATACTTTTGGGCTGATGCTATTGGCACGACATTTTATGTCTTAAATAGGATACTTATATGCCCTATACTAGACAAAACATCATACAGTACAACAAATAACATTTTCATGACAAAGCTTTCACCTCTGACAAACAAAAATCAAGATAAAATGCCAAGGCGCGCCATCTTTTATTATTTATAAAAAAAATAAAAATCCACAATTTCCCTTGGATCCCTGCTATAGAAATTTATGTTTTTATCTGTTTACAAGTGTAAACTAAATGATCTAACCCTTTGATTTTCGATATAACCGAGGGATAAAATAATCAGATTTTACTATAAAAGTAATCGTTAAATTTTACCCTAATCCTTACTTGTATGAAGTCGCCCCAAACTCTCATACATCATTCTTTGGGATGGATTGCAAGACAAAAAAATCTTCAATGTTCTTCCATCTAGAACAAAATATTTTTTTCTTCCCTTGAAATATATCTCACATAATGGTGTTAATGTTGTTGTTGTATTTTTGGAATAAACTTCCTATGATGGATTGCAGGTGTAGAAAAAATATTTTCCAATATTTGGAACAAATAACTTATTATAAGATGGATGCATTCAGACCATTGAGCTTAAAGAGCATGCACACAATAGTATGCAACTAAATCTGTATTACAATAAAGCTTTGTTGTTCTCCAAGAATAACAACGACTATGATGACAATGCATTTGTTGTAATAATGTATTTTAATATTATTGCTTCAACTTACACAAAGAAGGGAGCTCAACTTTTGAATGATGGATATCAGCGAAGATATTCATTCAAAAGAGAAAATATTTGTTATAAAACTTGATTCCTTTCAAATTGTTTCAATTCTTCTTGCATAGCGATAATCCATTGGTCATCGCCTAAGGCTTCATCAACTTTGGAAGGTTTAATTTAAGAGACAAACGCCATATTTAGGCAAGCATCCTTGAGATTTAATCTTGTAGACACACCTTGACTTATATCACCAATCACTTTATCAATAGGATGATCTCTATGAGTTCTCCATTCTTTTGGTAGATCATTGAGAGTTGATTCTTGTTGAGGTGATTCTTCGTGTTGAATGGGTTGATCTTTGGAAGAATTTTCTTGAGGACCTTCTAGTATTTCATCATCATCATCATCATCATCATCATCATCATCATCACAAACAATATTATCCTCCTTGGAGGAGTTAGTTTCATCAAAATAAACATGCATAGATTCTTCAATTGTCAAAGTTCTTTTGTTGTAAATTCTATATACTTTACTAGAAAGAGAGTAACCAAGGAAAATACCTTCATCGGGTTTTTCATAAAACTTACCAAGGTTATCTTTGTCATTGTTTAAGACAAAGCATTTGCATCCGAAGATGTGAAAGAAATCAATGTTTGGTTTCCTCCCTTTGAAGAGTTCATATGGAGTTTTCTTTAAGATCGGTCTAATGTTAACTCTATTGCTAACAAAACATGTCGTGCTCACCGCATCCGCCCAAGAGTGTTTTGGAAGGTTTGAATCGCTAAGGATTGTTCTAGCAAGTTTCACAAGGGACATATTCTTTCTTTCTACCACTCCATTTTGTTGAGGGGTCATTGGTTCCGAGAAGTTGGGAGATATTCCATGTTCTCCATAAAATTCTTCAAATAGAGCATTTTGGAATTCTCTGCCATGGTCACTCCTTATTGAGGAAATTGTTAGAGACTTCTCATTTTGAATTTGTTTAGCATACTTCTTGAACGCCTTGAATGCATCACTTTTCTACACTAAAAAGAATGTCCAAGTATATCTAGAGAAATCGTCAACAATAACCAAAGCATATACATTACCTATGAAACTCCTTATTCTCGATGGACCAAATAAGTCCATATGTAACAATTGTAGTGGCCTAGTAGTGGACACCACATTCTTAGATTTGAAAGTTTATCTAGTTTGTTTCCCTTGTGCCACAGCCATGAATCATCATTGTTCGCCATGAGACATTTAACCTTCAAAGATGGATCATCAAGGGAAATCATGAATACATTATTGATTCTTTTACCTTTAAGTATAACCTCATGAGTGACTTCGTCTTCTATCAAGCATTCATCCTTGGTGAACTTGATTTTGAAGCCTTTGTCACAAAGTTGGCTAATACTAAAAAGATTGTGCTTTAGTCCTTCAACATAAAGAACATCTTCAATGGATGTGAAAGGTGGAGCACCAACTTTTCCTTTGCCTAGGATTCTTCCCTTATTATTGTCTCCATAAGTGACAAAACCCTTGGCCTTTAGCGCTAGATTTGAAAATTTATTTATATCTCCTGTCATATGCTTTGAATAACCACTATCAAGATACCAAAGATTGCATGTGGTCTTCAAGCATACCTCATTGTCTTCATCATCGGAATGGTGTGAGGCCATCAATGCTAGATTTACACTTTCATCACTATCAGAATCGGATGAGGAACTTAGTTCATTGTCCTCCCATGACATAAGCCTTTTTGTTCTTGAATCCCTTCTTGCTTTTGAAGCCACCTTTCTCGGAGAGTTTTGGACAATCCGGCTTGATATGACCTTGCTTACCACATTCATAGCATGTGATTTCTTGTGTTGATGTGGAAGCTTCCTTTTTCTTAAATTGTTTCTTTCCTTTTGAATGAGAGAAAGGTTTATCATTTCTACCAAAGAACTTACCAAGCCTTTTAACAAGAAGCATGAAGTTTTCATCTTCTTCCGGATTGTCTACCTTTTCAACTTCCTTGGAATCTATCTTTAGAGCAATATTCTTGGATTTCTTCTCTTGATTTTCATGCTTTTCAAGTCTTCCGAGTTCCGTTTCATATTCTTGAAGTTTTCCAAATAATGTTGCGGATGTCATGTTGGAGAGACTTTTCTTTTCTGAAATTGCCGTTACCTTTGGTTGACATTCCCTAGTTAAGGACCTAAGTACTTTCAGATTTAGTTCATCATTCGTCAAAGTTTTACCAAGAGCACTTACATGATTTGTCAATTGCACAAATCTCTTTTGTAAGTCAAGAATGGTTTCTCCGGGCTGCATTCAAAATAATTCATATTCTTGACTTAGGGTATTTAGTCTTGATCTTTTTACTTCAACCGTTCCTTCATGAGTTTGTACCAAGGTATCCCATATTCTTTTGTTGTCTTGCATGTCGAGCACGGAAGAATTCATCCATGCTAAGTGCATCTTGAAGAAGGTTTATTGCCTTTTTATCATAGAGAACTTTCTTCTTATCATCATCGTCCCATGCAGTTTTAGGCTTTGATGAGCCAACACCATGGATTACCGTTATAGGGATAAATGGACCATTTTCAACGACATCCCATATTTCTTCTCCTTGTGCTTCTAGATGTGCCTTCATGCGAATTTTCCAGAAGTCAAAATATTCACCACAAAATAGAGGAGGCTTATTGTTACTACCACCATCTCTGAAAACGGGATTTTGATTTGCGGAAGCTATTCTGGATCTTTTAGGAGAAGGTTACCTATAACCTGCTCTGATACCAATTGTAAGTACAAAATGCGCCTAAGAGGGGGGGTGAATTAGGTACTTTTAAAAATTTTGGTTTTAGTGATGATGGTTCTTATTTTTCTGGTTAAAAGTGAGTTTAGGAAAGCTTAAAAATATAGAAAAATAAAGAGACACGGGCGATATATCCTGGTTCCCCTCACAGTCCGAGAGTACTCCATGTAACACCCCTTCTAAAATACCCCGAATAATATTAATTATATCAATGATTAAAGACATATTCCATCAGAGTTAACACGGAACAAGGGATGTCACAATTATGAAATAAATAAAACTTCCAATAAAACAGTAGTCATGCTACACTGAGGGTCATTATTCAAATAATTCAATCAACTTAAGAACATGTCTTACACAGCGGAAAAATACCATAACCAAAATGGAATAAACCAAAACATAATTATTCCCAATGAAATTCAAAGAAACAATTGAATAATAACTAATTCCTCAACTAAACGTTCCCCAGTGTTACAACCTATCAGAGCACGACACTGACACGCGGACTTAAAGTAACATAGCTCTAGAGCCATCCTCACCAACTCCTGAGCTGCTAACTTTAATCTGAAATTGTTAAAGTAAGGGTGAGATTTCTCATAATTAACATGCATTATAAGCTTCTCAATCAACATTATATCACAAGCATATTATTTCACCCATTTTAGCATAAATTCAGGTTCAACACGCAGTTCCAATCATACAAGTCATTATGCACAAATCAATAATCAACCAAAGAATTGTAACACTGGAAGACATCCTAACATGTTACAATTCCATGCAAACACAAATGCAGACACAATGCATGTGGTACCAACACGTGACCAAGTCACCCAACACTGATCCATCATCAACCGGATACAGCAACCATCGATTCGTCCATAAACACCCGGACACGAATCCAGCCTAACCACCCATCCTCACCCGGGTATCGGTTAACGGCAATACAAGTCAAATTCTACACAATGGGAATTAACTTCACCAAAACAATGCATATGCACGCACATCACTAGCATGCAACATCAAATCAGTCTATGAAATACATCAATTTATCATAACTGAACCAAAACCAAAAACATGATATCTCAACGATCATGCACACCATCATTAGCAACATAAACATGCCTTTCATTCACACAATACTAATACATCCATCCATCACAGGTTCACTGCTACATACACACCCATGTGCGTTAGCTAATAATCACTTATTCCGGGATTTGACTCATTTCAAAATAATTTCAGGTTTTAGGAAATCTTTTCATTTTATAAAATATAGCATTAAATTTAAGAAATAACGTCCAAAACGGCACTCAAAACGGACTTACGGTTTGAAAGTTATGAATTTTCAAAGTTTAATATTTTTCAAAAGTTACAGCAGAACCCGGTTCCTACATATGCAGGAACCGGTTCCTGCGAAGTTCAAAAATCACGCTTCTGGAAAAATGTATGGGAACTCGGTTCCTACCTATACAGGAACCGGTTCCTACGTGCATTTTTTCCAGTTTTTATAAATTCACACAGTGGAACCCGGTTCCTCCCCACTGGGAACCGGTTCCCACGACCTGCAGAGTGAAATTCTGCACTTTTGACAGCATTTATTCATTCTAAACCAATTCCAAACATACCCATACGAATTGCAACATGAGAAACACCAAAACACATCCATTTTGCACCATTATAACATCAAACAACATTATTTCATCATTCCTTTTTATCATCTGACACCCTAATGGTTTTCAACCTACAATACGACGCAATAGGGACAATTCTACAGAACCCTAGAATTCCAAACTGGGATTCCCTAACATACTATAATCCATACTATTGAATATCTAAACCGATAATACAAATTAACTAATCGAAATCACCCCTTACCTTGTGGGTTCTTCGAATTCTGACGCTTCCGGTTTTCTCCTTCTTTTTCCTCTTCTCAAATGCATGTATGATGAATATTCCAAAATAACTCTCTTTCTCTTCTTTTTCCTTTTAATACTCCTTTTATTATTCCAATAAAATAATTAAATTAGTAATTAGTAAGAGTAGAGTATTTTACCCCTCACACCCTCTAATCACTCTTCACACCACCAATACTTCTTTCCTTTAATTAATTAAATTAATTCCAATAATCCAAAAATACCAATAATTAAATTTCCAATTAAATTAATAATTAAAAATTCTAATTATTTAATAATCGGATTATTTGGGGTGTCATAACTCTCCCCAACTAAAAGAGTTTTCGTCCTCGAAAACATACCTTAGACGAACAGTTCGGGATACGAGTCCTTCATCTGACTCTCCAGCTCCCAAGTGACATTTCCATCTGCTGGTCCTCCCCAAGCCACTCTTACCAACGTGATCTCCTTGCCTCGCAACTGTTTCAACTTCCGATCCTCAATTCTCGCAGGTACCGCTTCCACAGTCAAATTCTCTCGTACCTGTATATCGTCTACCCGAATCTCATGAGACGGATCAGCAATGTACTTCCTTAGCTGAGATACATGAAAAACATCATGCAAATTTGCAAGTGACGGCGGCAAAGCAATCTGATAAGCAACTTTCCCAACTCTCTTGGTAATCTGAAACGGACCAATAAAACATGGAGTCAACTTCTTTGACTTCAAAGCTCGACCAATACCAGTTCATCGGAGTAACTCGCATAAAAACATGTTCTCCTTCGCTAAACTCAAGATCTTTCCTCCTCTTATTGTGATAACTTTTCTGACGACTCTGAGAAGTCCTCATCTTCTCCTGAATCATCTTAATCTTTTTCGAAGTCTGTTGGATAATTTCCGGTCCAATCACAACAATCTCTCCAGATTCATACCAACACAACGGTGTCCGGCACCTCCTACCATACAATGCCTCAAACGGAGCCATACCAATGCTCGAATGAAAACTATTGTTGTAGGTAAACTCAATCAATGGTAGATAACTATCCCAAACTCCACCTTTCTCCAACACACAAGCTCTTAACAAATCTTCCAACGACTGAATCGTTCTCTCCGTCTGACCATCTGTCTGTGGATGATAAGCGGAACTCAAACGCAACATAGTACCCAAAGCTTCTTGCAATCCCGTCCAGAATTTAGATGTAAACCTCGGATCTCGATCCGACACAATACTAGAAGGAATACCGTGCAAACTCACAATCTTCTCAACATACAATTCTGCCAACCTTTCCATCGGATAATCCATTCTTATCGGAATAAAGTGAGCAGATTTCGTCAACCGATCAACAATAACCCAGATAGAATCACAATTCTTCGATGTCCTTGGCAAACCAGACACAAAATCCATAGAGATTCCATCCCATTTCCATTCCGGAACAAACAACGGTTCCATCAATCCTGACGGTTTTTGATGCTCAATCTTCGACTTCTGACAAACCAAACAAGCATACACAAACTCAGCAATTTCCTTTTTCATTCCCGGCCACCAAAACAACTTCTTCAAATCATGGTACATTTTAGTAGCACCAGGATGAATACTCAATCCACTACGATGTCCTTCTTCCAAAATACTCTTCCTAATCTCTGCAACATCTGGAACACACACCCTATTACCAAACCTCATAACACCATTCTCATCAATTCGGAACTCTCCTCCTTGACCTTGGTTGATCAATGTCAATTTATCAACTAACCCAACATCGGACTTCTGTCCATTCTGAATTTCTTCCAGAATATCACTAGTCAGTTTCAACATACCCAATTTCACACTATTCGGAGTAGTTTCACATACCAAACTTAAATCTCTGAACTGCTCAACCAAATCTAACTCACGGACCATTAACATCGACATATGCAAGGACTTCCTACTCAAGGCATCCGAAACAATGTTTGCCTTACCAGGATGGTAATTCAAACCGAAATCATAATCCTTTAGAAATTCTAACCATCTCCTCTGCCTCATATTCAACTCTTTCTGATCAAAGAGATACCTCAGACTTTTGTGATCACTGAACACCTCAAACCGAGAACCATATAAATAATGCCTCCACAACTTCAAAACAAACACAACAGCTGCCAACTCCAAATCATGAGTCAGATAATTCCTTTCATGTACTTTCAATTGCCTCGAAGCATAAGCCACCACCTGCTTATCTTGCATCAACACACCACCTAATCCCATTAATGATGCGTCACAATACACAACAAAAGACTTAGTCGGATTTGGCAAAATCAAGATCGGAGCACTTGTCAACCTCCTCTTCAGCTCTTGAAATCCTTTCTCACATTCAACATCCCAAACAAACATCTGACCCTTCCTGGTAAACTTAGTCAACGATAACGCTAATTTGGAAAATCCTTCTATAAACTTCCTGTAATAACCTGCAAGACCCAGAAAACTACGGATCTCAGAAGCATTCTTCGGCGCTTCCCACTGAGATATTGCTTCTACCTTTGTAGGATCCACAACAATTCCATTCTTGGAAATTACATGGCCAAGAAAACTTACTTCACTTAACCAGAATTCACACTTGGACAACTTCGCATAAAGCTTCTTCTCTTTCAACAATTCCAACACAACTCTGAGATGTTTTGCATGCTCTTCATCGCTCTTCAAATAAATTAGAATATCATCAATGAATATCAAGATACGGATGAAATATCCTATTCATATACTCCATGAAAACACCAGGTGCATTAGTAACTCCAAACGACATAACAGAATACTCATAATGTCCATACCTCGTTCTAAATGCAGTTTTCTGAATATCTTCCGACTTCACACGAATCTGATGATATCCAGATCTCAGATCAATCTTACTAAATACACAAGCTCCAACTAGTTGATCCATCAAATCATCAATCCTCGACAAAGGATACCGATTCTTGATTGTAACTTTATTCAGCTGTCTGTAATCAACACATAATCTCATTGAACCTTCTTTCTTCTTAACCAACAACACCGGAGCACCCCACGGCGAAACACTCGGACGAATAAACTTCTTCTCAAGTAACTCCTCCAACTGTTTCTTTAACTCCGCTAATTCAGATGCCGACATACGGTAAGGCGCCATCGACACCAGACTAGTTCCAGGAATCAAATCTATAGTAAATTCTACCTCTCTCTCAGGTGGCAATTCACTAACGTCTTCCGGAAACACCTCTGGAAATTCATTCACCACTGGCAATCCATCACTCTTTGCTTTTCCCTCGGCTTCTATTGCAGAATACAACATAAATACCACAGCACCATCTTTCACAACTAGGTTCATCTATTTAACCGACATAGTCACATCTTCGACACCAACCTCTTCAGGAAAAATAATCGTCTTCGCAAAACAGTTGATATGAACCTGGTTGAATTCCAACCAGTTCATTCCAAGGATGATATCAAGTTGTTCTAACGGTAGGCACGCTAAATCCATACCGAAACCCCTACCAAAAATCACAATAGGACAATTCCTACAAACATACGAAGTAGTCACTGAACCCGACGCAGGAGTATCAATAACCATACTTCCATCCATATTAGAAATTTCCAAATTCAATCTTTTAGCACAATCCAAAGCAATAAAAGAATGCGTAGCTCCAGTATCAATAATCGCAATCAAAGGTATGTCATTAATAAAACATGTACCTTTAATCAGCCGATCATTTGGCTTAGTCTCTGACCTAGACAATGCAAACACTTTACCACCAGCTTGCTCCTTCTTGGGTTTTGTACACTGAGGACGAGTATGACCTTCTTCACCACAGTTGTAACAAGTCACCACTCTTACTCTACAATCATTGGCCACATGGCCGAGTTTCCCACACTTGAAACACTTCTTATCATTACTTTTGCAATCCACCATACGATGTCCTGTCTCACCACACTTGTAGCACTTAATGGAAGAACTAGAATCTCCTCCACCAAACTTCTTCCAACCACCGGGTCTCTGATTACTTCTATCATAAGGCTTACCATGATCCATCTGTTGCTTACCCTTCCTATCAACATACCCTCGAGCATTCGACTTAGTGCTAGCAAGATCCTCCTCTAAAATCCTACTACAGTCAACCAGATCAGGAAATCTTCGGATACGCTGATACCGAATACCCTTCTTAATCTCATTACAAAGACCATTATCGAACTTGATACATTTGGAAAATTCTCCATCTGCATCGTTAGTATAATGAGCATAATACTTCGCTAACTCAGTAAACTTCGAAGCATACTCACTGACAGTCTTGTTACCCTGCTTGAGTTCCAGAAACTCAATCTCCTTCTTGCCTCCGATGTCCTCAGGAAAGTACCTCCTCAGAAAAGCCCTCCTGAACACAGCCCAAGTCAACGCAATACCATCTTCTTCCATTTCAGTTCTGGTAGCAACCCACCAGTCATCAGCTTGCTCTGCTAACATGTGAATTCCGTATCTCACCTTCAGCCCTTCAGCACAGTCAATTACTCTGAAGATCCTCTCGATCTCCTTCAACCACTTCTGAGCACCTTCGGGATCATGTGCACCCTTGAACAACGGAGGATTATTCCTCTTAAAATTCCCCAATTGTCGGTCAGCACCAATCACAGCTCCCTGTTGGTTCCCTCAGAGTACTCCAGCCAACATTCCCAATGCTTCAGCAATAACATCGTCATTTCTTCCGTTACCTCTTCCGGCCATTGTTCTGTAACATTACAAAACAACCTCATCAGCACACAAGTATCGACAGTGTCATCTTACACTAGTCGCATACAAAAGGGATAACGACACAAGACAAGACCGACTATGCTCTGATACCACTATTGTAACACCCCTTCTAAAATACCCCGAATAATATTAATTATATCAATGATTAAAGACATATTCCATCAGAGGTAACACAGAACAAGGGATGTCACAATTATGAAATAAATAAAACTTCCAATAAAACAGTAGTCATGCTACACTGAGGGTCATTATTCAAATAATTCAATCAACTTAAGACCATGTCTTACACAGCGGAAAAATACCATAACCAAAACGGAATAAACCAAAACATAATTATTCCCAATGAAATTCAAAGAAACAATTGAATAATAACTAATTCCTCAACTAAACGTTCCCCAGTGTTACAACCTATCAGAGCACGACACTGACACGCGGACTTAAAGTAACATAGCTCTAGAGCCATCCTCACCAACTCCTGAGCTGCTAACTTTAATCTGAAATTGTTAAAGTAAGGGTGAGATTTCTCATAATTAACATGCATTATAAGCTTCTCAATCAACATTATATCACAAGCATATTATTTCACCCATTTTAGCATAAATTCAGGTTCAACACGCAATTCCAATCATACAAGTCATTATGCACAAATCAATAATCAACCAAAGAATTGTAACACTGGAAGACATCCTAACATGTTACAATTCCATGCAAACACAAATGCAGACACAATGCATGTGGTACCAACACGTGACCAAGTCACCCAACACTGATCCATCATCAACCAGATACAGCAACCATCGATTCGTCCATAAACACCCGGACATGAATCCAGCCTAACCACCCATCCTCACCCGGGTATCGGTTAACGGCAATACAAGTCAAATTCTACACAATGGGAATTAACTTCACCAAAACAATGCATATGCACGCACATCACTAGCATGCAACATCAAATCAGTCTATGAAATACATCAATTTATCATAACTGAACCAAAACCAAAAACATGATATCTCAACGATCATGCACACCATCATTAGCAACATAAACATGCCTTTCATTCACACAATACTAATACATCCATCCATCACAGGTTCACTGCTACATACACACCCATGTGCGTTAGCTAATAATCACTTATTCCGGGATTTGACTCATTTCAAAATAATTTCAGGTTTTAGGAAATCTTTTCATTTTATAAAATAGAGCATTAAATTTAAGAAATAACGTCCAAAACGGCACTCAAAATGGACTTACGATTTGAAAGTTATGAATTTTTAAAGTTTAATATTTTTCAAAAGTTACAGCAGAAACCGGTTCCTACATATGCAGGAACCGATTCCTGCGAAGTTCAAAAATAACGCTTCTGGAAAAATGTATGGGAACTCGGTTCCTACCTATACAGGAACCGGTTCCTACGTGCATTTTTTCCAGTTTTTATAAATTCACACAGTGGAACCCGGTTCCTCCCCACTGGGAACCGGTTCCCACGACCTGCAGAGTCAAATTCTGCACTTTTGACAGCATTTATTCATTCTAAAACAATTCCAAACATACCCATACGAATTGCAACATGAGAAACACCAAAACACATCCATTTTGCACCATTATAACATCAAACAACATTATTTCATCATTCCTTTTTATCATCTGACACCCTAATGGTTTTCAACCTACAATTCGACGCAATAGGGACAATTCTACGGAACCCTATAATTCCAAACCGGGATTCCCTAACATACTATGATCCATACTATTGAATATCTAAACCGATAATACAAATTAACTAATCGAAATCACCCCTTACCTTGTGGGTTCTTCGAATTCTGACGCTTCTGGTTTTCTCCTTCTTTTTCCTCTTCTCAAATGCACGTATGATGAATATTCCAAAATAACTCTCTTTCTCTTCTTTTTCCTTTTAATACTCCTTTTATTATTCCAATAAAATAATTAAATTAGTAATTAGTAAGAGTAGAGTATTTTATCCCTCACACCCTCTAATCACTCTTCACACCACCAATACTTCTTTCCTTTAATTAATTAAATTAATTCCAATAATCCAAAAATACCAATAATTAAATTTCCAATTAAATTAATAATTAAAAATTCTAATTATTTAATAATCGGATTATTTGGGGTGTCACACTCCATCCCCCTTTCAACATGAAAGAGATTTCCTTATTGTGGCAAACTTAAACAAGAACTACCAAACAACCAAGAACAATCCTCTTGGACCAAGAACAGTCCTCTTGGATTTTCACTATGTAAACTATGAGAACAATCCTCTCAAAGTGACTACACTTGTATCCAACAATTTTGGAAAGACAAGATTTCAAAAACACTTAAACTTATTTCCAACAATCCTGGAAAAATAAGTAAGTAACTATCAATATTTGAGTTTGAGTGAGTTGAGTAGTATTGATCACTTAGAGTGATTTAACAATGTATGAACTTCTATTCCAATAATATTATTGTACAATGACTCAAGATATAATTGATCAAAGTTTTCTGTTTAAAGATGTATGAAAATATGCAGAAAACTTATGCATGAAAGTGAAGGAATGCTTGAGTTTGTATTTTGAAAATTCAGAAAAAATTTATGGAAGAGGTGTTGAAACAGATTTTGAAAATGAATATTTATATGTTCTTAACACCCTTTTGACACATCATGATGTTCTGAAAATGTATCATGAACAAATTCGAAGTTTGAGTGAACGGGTTCAATGAAAAGGCATAATGAACAGACATGTGAAAAGTTGATGTTTTTCAGAATCGTGCAGCATGCAATCGATTGCACCCTTTGTGTAAATCGATTGTACAAGGTTTCAACAGCTATATTTTCAAAAAATTAAGTGCGAAAATTGATTGCACTAGCTATGTAAATCGATTGCATGTAAAGTCAGTAGCAAAAAGTAAGTGAGTGCAATCGATTGCACAAGCAATGTAAATCGATTGCACTGAGAAACAGAAGCAAACGTTTTGAAAATTTTAAGTATGCAATCGATTGCACAAGCAATGTAAATCGATTGCACAGAGAAACAGAAGCAAAAGATCTGAAAAATTGGAGCATGCAATCGATTGCACTAAAATGCAAATTGATTGCACTTAAGTGGAAAGTGAAATTCTAACTTTGAAAAACTTGAGTAATGATTTTTAAACATTTCTTTTTCATTTTTGAGCATCTATATCTTAAGATCATAGTAAGTAATATTATTATACCTTGAAAGTTGTTGAGAGCTTTGAACTGAAGATATTGTCCTTAGATGCTTTGAGCTTGATCATAAATCTTTGTCTTCTTTGTCAATCATGGTTTGTCTTCATCAAAACAAAAGCTTATTTGAGAAGCTTGATTTTACACTCTCTCTTACAAAACTCTGAAGGGATTAGGTTTTTTTTGGAAAATGATGATGAAAGTTTTTAGGGTTTTGTATCTTGCATGCAGTACTGTATTTCTATTTTGTATACTTATGATGATGATTGTTGGTTTGGGAAAACTGAAACTTGAGGATTTGTTGTTCTGAGTAGTTCGTATGTTTTTTTTTATAAATGATTTTTATGAAGGTTTTGGCTTTGTTTGTTTGTTTGGTTTCTGTATTTCTGTATTGTGGACTTTGTATGTTTTTCTTTGTAAAAACTGAAAAAGAAAAATGTGAGTGATGATGGCTCTTTGATTTTGTTTTTTTTCCTTCTAGATATTCTCCTGGGGCAAAGGTTTATTAAATTAGGGTTTGGAATGTCTATATATTTTTTTTTGTAAGAAGGAAAATGATGTTATTAATGATTCTTTCTTGAGGTAAATGATGATGGCTTTGTGTTTCTATTTTTTATGGATATTTAGATGGACTGTGGGATGGGTTCTATAATTTATTGACCTTAAACTAATGTTTTGTAAAAGAATGCTAAGAAAAAGTTGCACAAAGTTTGTATATTTCTATGAAAAGGATTTGGAAATAGATTGAGAAATTACCTTTTTACTTGGTTGCTATATTTAGTATCTTGTGGCTTGCTGACAGTGATCCTTGAGGGTCCTTGAGTGTGATGAAAACAGTGGCTGGATTTTGATCTTTTATGTGTATTCTTCTTGCTGGCAAAAAAAACTCTCCTTCTTGCACAGTATTGTTTCCCTTTTATATTGGTTGATTTGGGATAAAATAGTGATAAAAAAATATTGCTAGCTTTGTTGCTTGTACTGGTTTTTGATAAATCAACTTTGCTAGTTGACTTTGCTTGTTGGCTGCTGGTACAGTGTCTGCTGTACTGTCTTTTCCTTTTACAGTTTTCTGTACTTGTTGTTATACTTCTCTGACTTTGTTGGCTCTACTGTGAACAAAACAATTATTGCTTGTGGCTTTGATAATTTTGATTTCCTATGATGCTTTTTACAACTGAGTTTGACAGCTCTTGTGCTGTGATGAACATTTTTTGAGTTCTCCTTCTCTTTACTATGAACCTAACAAAATATTTTTTTGAGATTTTGCAGTAGGATACCCTAGGCCTGTGATTGAATTCTGACCCTTTTTATTGAAACAAGATAAACATGAGGCTTCTTTTTTTTTTCTTTTCTGATTTGTCTTTTGTATTTTGTGAACCAATTTTTGATTGTGATTTGAAAAAGATATTTTTAGGCCAGTGATAGGGTAATGTTTGTTTGAGGTTGTAGTGAAAGTTTTGCCAAAACTTTCTCTTTCTTGTTTTTTTTCTGTGAACAAAACCTTTTGTTTGGGATTTGCAGTGAAACCCCCTAGGCCTATGATCTGATTTGTGAACTCTGGTTTTGAAATGAAACAACATGAAGCTTCTCTTGGTTGGTTGTGAAAATATGATGACAACTGATTTTCTTTAACTTTTGTGAACCAATTTATTAGGTTTTGCAGAAGATTACTTCTAGCCAATGATGGAATTGAGGCTCCTATTGTTCTGTGTTGTCTTGCTTATGAATCAAGTCTTGTGATTTGCAATGTTTTATTTTCTTTTAGGCCTATGATAGGACATTACTTTGAGGCTTTACAAGTTAGCTTTGCTGACTTGTGGTGTGAATTCTGTTCGAGCTTGAAATCTGTTGGGCTGGGAATTTGTTCTACTTTTGCACTTTCTGAACTAATCCATTGTGAACCAATTTATTTGTGATTTGCAATTTTTTCAGGCCTATGATTAACTTCTTAGCATGAGGCTGTTTTGGGTACAAGAACATGGCTTAAAAACCTTTTCTGATTCCAATAACAAAACCCTCAGGATGATTTAGAATAGCTTATTTGCAAAATTTGAATTCGTTTGATCACTGATTTTTTCTATTTTGTTTCAGGTAAAGGTAATGAAGAATAGAGGAATATGGCAAGAAGACTGTGGCAAGACTTGAAAACACTTGAAGGCTAGGAACATGAAGACTTTGTATTCTGCCTTGTAATAGAAACATAGGAAAAAATACGTTGGACCTCTTTCTTTGTTTGACTTTGAATTTTATAATAAACAAACTAATTTCGAGGAATGTATAATTTTAATTTTGAGAATGATATCACAAAATTGCAAAAGTTGCTTGTTCTAAATGAAATAAATTGGAAATGAAGAATGACATGGGCTTTTAAAATTGCAACTCTTAAAACTTGGAACGAAATGATGATTTTTTTTTTAAAAAGTGTATTAGAACTTAAGATAAGGACTAATTGATTTATCTAAAAAAGAAAAGGTGCTTGAAGACCATTCTCATCTTTCTTCCATATCTCAAAACAAAATGCTTTTAATCCTTTTGATCTTTCATCTCAAAGCCTGACCTTTCATCTCAAAGCCTCATCTTTCAAAAAAAATAGAAATGATATCCAAAGAAACTTACATGATGAGTAATAGAATTGGCCATGTAAACATTGCAAACTTGTAAATTGAAGACCAAAAAGAAAAATGTAAACCATATTCCTAAACCTAGCATGCACTTGAGTAATCTTGAGGGTCCATAATTATCCTTGAAAGTCATATGAAGCATTGATAGTCTAAAAATATTTGTGCAAACTCAAACCCTAATTTTGGGTTATCAGCGCATGATGAGATGTCTTGAGACGGTCAAACCCTAGTCCAGTCTTGAGCCAAAGAGATATTGTGAGAAAATCTTGATAAATGAGAGGGCAAATTTTAGGGTACAACAACTGCCCCTGTTCAATCTTCTTAAACCTGAAGAGTTAGATTGGCGAGTTTTGCCATTCGTGACTCGAAGGTGGAAGATGATTGGACACTAGAGTGCCCAGAAATTTACACTTGATGATGCGTGGTTGAGGGAATGGGCTTAAAGATATCATTTGGAGCGGTGATAGAATCTTGTTGGAGATGGGCTTGTAGATGCCATCCAAGAATGTTTGTTGAATTGTAACTTATAAGCTGAAAGAACGAGTATCCGAATGGTGTTCGTGTCTGGAGTGTATCTGGACTGTATCTGAGAGCTGACTTTGACTGGGTATCAGAATGGCGTTCGTGTCTGGATTGTATTTGTATTGTATCTGAATGAGTATCAGAATGGCGTTCGTGTCTGGAGCGTATCTGTACTGTATCTGAATGAGTATCAGAATGGCATCCGTGTCTGGAGCGTATCTGTACTGTATCATGAAGTTGAATCTGAATGAGTATCAGGATGGCATTCGTGTCTGGAGCGTATCTGTACTGTATCATGAAGTTGAGTCTGAATGAGTATCAGGATGACATCCATGTCTAGAGCATATTTGTATTGTATCATGAAGTTGAATCTGAATGAGTATCAGGATGGCATCCATATCTGGAGCGTATCTGAACTGTATCATGATTGCATGTTGTTAACGGTAACTGTTAATCTTATCTTGAAAAGGGTAAAATGTTAGCTAAAATACAAAGTCATGTTGTATGGAATGTATGATGCAATGTATTTTCTTTATCAATGTTTATGATATATGGATGCAATGTATGTGCATGTGAGCTGATTTGCTGTGTTGCTATCGGATTGAGGGAAATAAATCCCTAAATGCTGCTGAGGATATGTGAGTCTTGAAGTTGAAGTACTGATGAACTTTTGTTGAGAGAAGTAAATTCTGTTGTGAGGGCAATGCCATGTTCTGCTTGCAAGATCTGTTGGGGAGTCCCGAGAATTTTGACGACTTTTGCTGGGGATTGATAATTGGGAACTTTGTTCCGTTGCGGATTTAAATGAAGTACTGTAGGGGATTACTTATGGAATATCCTAGAGACATTTTCCTATTCTTTCAACCTATCATGAAGGATGCAAGGTAGAATGAAGATGAATGGGTTCATACTCGACTTGACCAATTAAACCTGATTGACGAAAAGAGGCTCGCGGCTGTCTGCCATGGTCAGATGTACCAAAAACGTATGATCAAAGCTTTTAACAAAAAGGTCAGACGTCAGGTATATAGGGTTGGTAACCTGGTAATCACACGCATCATACTGCCATAAGGTGATCTCAGGGGCAAATGGACTCTCACATACGAAGGACCATTTGTGATCAAGAACATATTTTTTGGTGGAGCCATAATCCTAACCACTATGGATGGTGATGGCCTTCCACACCCAGTAAATGCGAACATAGTTAAAAGATACTACGTGTAAACAAAGACCCGCTAGGTTGACTGGCCTAGGCAAAATTTAGGGCATCTCAGCGAACAAAAAGGGCTCGGGCTAAAATTAGGGATATACATAAAAAATCTGCACCCGGCAAGTCGAAAACCTGAAAAGGCAACTTGGGCAAAAAAAGGGTATCCCGGTGGACTGAAAACCCGAAAGGGGGCCCAGGAAAAAGTTATGGATTTAAAGCGTATAACTATGTCCCGTTGGATCACCTTACAGCCAATCTTCAGTCAAGCTCAAGCGGTACTAAGCAGTCCAATCAGCTTCGGACAAGCAGCAAAAGGGATTAGATGCTCAAAGACATAAAGGCAATATTAGAATAGGAACCCAATGGGATTATTTCACATAGTTGTTTTTCTTTGTGTACTATTTTTGTATAATTTTCATTCTTACGACAACATTCTCTTACTAGAATGTATGTCTCCTTGTACAAAAACGCTTATTTAAGTTAATACAAAACTATTCCTTTGAAAGTGCAAAACTTTTGTTTTTTATTTTTCTATTTTGTGTGTGAAAATGTTCAGTGATTATTCTTGAATATATGCGTTTGAATGTGATTATTGCTTACAAATACACGCATAAAATAGAAATACAATTGCTAATGACTTTAAGAAATGGGACAATATCTAAGGGTCATCCACAAAATCCCCGCGGATGTTTTCCCCGGCAGATACCTTCTCCAGTAGGGGAATTCTACTACAAGGTCACTACCATATTCTCAGAATGCAACCTAATGGTGTCAGGTGTTCCCATATCTCCGGAGGAGCAAGAATCTTCAAATTACTGCTCCAATAGAAGATTCCCAGTGAATCCACCAAAGCGTCTCGAGATTCCCTAGCAGGATTTCAACAAAACCTTTAAACAGTTTGTGAAATTTCCCTTCCCCAACAGAGTTTATTTCTCTAACAACAGAAGTTCATCTCCCAGCATTTCAACTTAAACAAATTTGAAGTCCTACATTCACCCCTAACCATAATTAGGGATTTATCTTCTCTGGTTCAACAACGCTGCAATAGAACAACTGGCACATTCATACATTGCATTCATGCAAACATCATGGCATATGCAGCACAAATGCATATATCATAATCTCATTTATTTTGAGAGCATCATGCAAGACATACATCATGACATCGCGTGAAACTAACTTTACCTTTCCAGGTTGAGATCGCATAAAGAAAAACATTATCAACTTATACAACAGGTCAAAGATTAATGCCCGAAATCAGACGGGAAAACCATCTACATGACCAAATGGTATGAACTCCCAAAGCAAGATGGGTTTACCAAAAAATATAGCAGGCCATAGATTAATGCCCGAAATCGGACAGGGAAACTATCTGTGTGACCAACAAAACAAGTCCCATATTAATACCTGTAATAATCCAGGAGAACTATTCGTGGACAGCTGATTGTAGATTAACACCTGAAACCATCCAGGAGAACTATCTACATAAGGAGATTGAAGATTAATACCTGTAACAAGCCAGGAAAACTATCTTTCTTTCTCAGGTCATAGATTAATACCTATAACCAACCAGGGCAACTATCTCAAGGACCGAAAATTTTCAAGTTCCAGATTAATACCTGAAACCAGATAGGACAACTATTTGCGAATAGTTGATTGTAGATCAACACTTGAAACCAGACAGGAAAACTATCTACATGACTCAGACGAAGCAATCTTACACAGGCTCCTTCTCATATATCTCTAGATGCAAGCTAACATGGACTCATCCTGGAACAGCCCTACACATGCTCTTTCTAATATATTTTCAAATAACGGTTAATTACATTATCCCCATCAAGTTACTGTGAAGCCTGGATTTCAACCAGAAAACAACAAACTTTCATCTCTCCAGAAATAACTCCTCAGTAGAGCCTTGGACAACTGAAGTTCCTAGACTCTACTCCCCACAGAGTTTTCCTCAAGCAGGAGAACAACAAAAACCCACATTCCCCAGCAGACTCCTCCTCAGACAGCAGGAACAGGAACCCCCAAAGGGACCATGTGTGAAATCAACATCTACTTTGGATGGCATCTTTAAGCCCATCTCCGACGAATCTCTGTCATCTTCTCTAAATGGCATCTGTAATCCCATTCCTGACATCATCAAGCAACAATATTACTTTTTGTGAGTGCAAATTTCTGGGCACTCTAGTGTTCAATCATCTTCCACCTTCAGATTACAAAAGGCAGGCAAGCCAATCTAAATCCTCAGATTTAAGAAGATTGAACAGGGGCAGCTGTTGTACCCCAAAATTTTCCCTCTCATGTTTCCCAAGGTTTTTCTCTTATATGGTTGGTTACAAACACTTGCCTAAAGAAAATGAAATGTTTTAAATTTTAGCAAAGTGTCCTTCGATTGGCAGTTCAACAATGCCCTTCGATTGGTATCTAAACAGTGTCCTTCAATTGGCATAACAACAATCTTCGACTCGGCTCCTAAAAACCCTTCGACCAATCATTGGCCCATCAACTTCGATTATGCATTGGTTCCCCTTCGAGCAAGCTTTGGTCCACGAGTATCATTCCAGCAGTGCCCTATGTGCGTGCCTTCAGCCCACTAGTCAAATACTCCCTCTGTGCGTCCCTTCAGCGCACAAAGCATGAATCCCCTATAAATTTGCTTCTTTTCATCAGCAGTGAACTCCTACATACAAGCTTCGATTGGGCGCTGAATCTCCTTCGATCAAGCCTAATTCACAAAGCTTCCTCATGCTTGCTTTGGTTTCAAAAGACAAAGACCCATTAGCTGTCCTTCGATCTACAAGGCAAAAGGCCCCTTTTACTGGTCTTTGATTCATAAGACAAGGGTTTGCCTCAGATATGCTTCGATTCACAAGGCAAAGGTTCATTTTCAGCTTGCCTTCAGCACACAAGGCCAAGACTTCTTCAGATTTCCCTTCAATCCACTAGGCAAAAAGCTTCCTTCAAGCCACAAGGCAAATACCTCCTTCATGCCTGATTCGATTCACTAGGAAATGTCCTCCTTTACGATTTCTTTGACCTGCCTCGTGCTAAGCTCCCACAAGGCATTGGTTTCCTCTGTGCCAGCTTCGACTGGGCAATGGTTCCCTTTGAAACAGTTTCAATTCAGTGAATCAAAGGATGCGCAATTTTGCACACTTCGACACGCATGATAGTCCCTTCGAAGGCGCATTCATGAGGTCTTTTCAAAGAAGAATTCATTGGTCCATTCGAAGGACACATGGTTACTGAATACAAGCTTGTCTTATGATGGGCCTTGGTCCTAAATATGGCCAGGCCCAGGCCTTTTATGCATTAGCATTCGAAGGTGGTGACAAAAGAGGTTTTCGATTGGCCAGATTAAAGTTTTCGTTTGAGTTGTTTGAATCAAGAAGCTAGGGCAAGTAGACTCAATCTAAGAAGCCATGATGAAGGAAACTCTGAACAGATTCGAATCCAGAGTCATCAAAAAGGATAAATGCTCTAACAAAGAGAATTCTGGGTAATTCAAATTGATGCAGATATTGACTTAATTAAAGAAACTTTGATAAGGGAAAACTCTGAATTCAGATTCATCAAAGGTCTGAGCAATTCAAATTGATGTGGATGGACTCTATCGAAGGAGCCGAATCAGAGCCATTCGAAGGAGGAAATCAGAGCCATTTGAAGGAGGCAATCAGAGTCATTCGAAGGAGAGCATTCGAAAGTCATTTGTGTCCATATTCATTCAAATTCAAAAAGAGACAAGAATTCCATGTCTTTTGCCAAAATTCAAATTCTCATTCATGGCCTTGAAGAACATGTTTATGGCCGTTTACTACCTTTCTACATTGTCCCCTCCTTCTCCTCTATTTAAGTAACACACTAGCAAGCTTCAAGGACAGGAAAAACAGCCTAGAGACCACGTTCCAAACTTGAAATTTTAAAGAAAAAGTCAAACTCCATTTTCAAATTCCAGGGTAATTCAGAGGCTTTTGAGCCTTCAGCAACCATCCATGGACATCACTGATGGTTTCACAATCACCCTCGAGCCCTGAAGCATCAGGAAACGATCCCTACACTCACAGTTTGCTCTTGTCTTTTTCAATTTCGGTTTCACTCATTCATTCATTGTAAATATGATTTGACAACATATTTGTGTTAATGATCATCATGGGAATTTTTCTGGATAGTTTAATCAAAGCTTGAGTGCATATATAACAAATTGCCATTGCTAGGGTTCCGAAGCTCCAATTTGGGGAACCCTAGCTAGAGGTAAAATTGGACAAAATTAATGATACAATGGCGTTCAGAAGGAGATTTCCAGTCAAACCATGCCCTTGTGTAGAATTTATCATTGGTATTTTACATTTTTGAATGTTGCAGGGATGTAGCCACGACGGAAAACTGTCACTAAAACTTCTACCAACGGAAAGTCCGTCAGTAAAAGTCTGGTACAAAACGAAGAAGATGATGAATCAGTGCGCATATTTTTATTTTTATTTTAAAATACATTTGGCTTTGCTTTGCATATAATATTGCGCGTTGACTGGGATATACGAATGGTAAGGCAGCTCAGTTGGCAAGGCAGCGCGTGTGAAAGGGAGAGGGCCTGGGTTCGAGCCCCAGGTCCAGCATTTTGATTTTTCTTAACATTCCCTTGTAGATTCCATACAGCTCTACCACACACGTATACCATGGGTCACATAATCTACACCCTCCAATGACAATGAAGCCAGATCCAAGTGCAGCAAGCATGCGTCCCCATCATGGACATCCAAAGGATCCTTTCACTGGATCCATACAACCTTTGGACTCCTTAACTTGGGCCTAAGCATTTTTTAATCTTCTCACTCCCTATTTCTTTTTGTAGCGCCTGGGCTTGTCTCCCCTTGGGCCAAACAAATTCCAAGCACACCCCCCTGTTTACTAATTATCTCCAGTCCCAAATTTGCTTTTCTTTGTTCTTATTTGTTTTATTATTTATTTCGTTTAATTTTTTTTTTTAATAAATCAAAACAAAAAAAAAATCAAAAAATATCATAAACTTAGGATTTTTCAATTAATTTAATTTTCATTAATTTAATTAATTAATTATTTTTATTTTATTTTATCAATTTAAAATTAACTAGACTTAGGTTTATTTAATTTAAATGTTTTCTTAATAAAAATACAAAAAAAAATAGTAGAATTAGTTTTATTAGAATTATTTTTTTTAATTAGCAATTTTTTTTAGGATTATATTTAGTTTTCTCTCTCATTTAATTTAATTTAATTATTTTCTTAAGATAAATAAAACCAAAATTTTTTTTTTTACTTTACTTAGCTAAATTCTTAGGATTTCTTAGACGTTTCTTTATTTTGCACGTGTTATTTTACTTTCGTTTTTTTATAATAATGTATCTGCTGACAGTATGTAATAGACTAATTAGGACTTTTTATCGTTTTCTTTATTTTCCCCCATTTGAACATGTAAGTATCCCCCTCCCCGAAGCCATGTAATAGCGTAGGGTTATATTTTGCACTTTACATTTTTTGTACATATTAACTGCTAGTAACTAGGATTGCATGACAAGACTGAAAAATTAAAACGTTAGCAAACCTAAATGAGCAAGATAAATAGCTGAACTAAACACAATTGCACATGCACAACTCTAGGGTATCCCACTTCAGTTGCCTTTGTAAAACGGTCACAATTCTCGAAACGTGAGAAATTTTAGTGGTTGTCCTCTAGTTTGAAAGATCATAAGTCCCTCGATGACCCTCTCGATATTTCCTCGGTTAAAAGTGATCTTAGAACTTTAGGACAGTTACTAAAATCCCTTGCCAAGTTACCTTCGTGACCATAACGTCCCTTCATTGTCCCTCAAAATATCCAACGATAGGGCTACCTACTCACTAATAGTAGGATAACGCTATCTAAAGGATAGGAGGAAAAGAACAACCTTTTCGAGTACAAGTAGATAGCTCTTAGATGCTTGCTCAAATAAAATAAACTTTTTAAACTTACACATTTCGAAAATACTTTCAAAAATATTCGCTTTGTCAACACTCTTGAGGGCTGATACAAGAGTTATCATAAAGTGAATCGCCGCACTAAGGCATTTTCAAAACAAATTTTCAAAACACACAAAGCACAAGCAATTTTCAAAACATGAGCTAGCATCTAAGAGCCCGTAGAAAACTACGGATCGAAAGGGTGCTAATACCTTTCCTTTCCATAATCTACCCCCCTTACTCAGAAATTCTCGAAAAGGTCTTTTTTCTGTTCTTTTCACCCTTTCCTTAATTTAGATAAAAGAAAAGTCGGTGGAGACTCTTGCTTACTGCAACATTTTGTAAACACAAACACCAAACCAGTATAAATAGTCGATTCTGCCACCATATCACAGGAACGAAGGTTCGTCTCAGAACCCATGACTAAAGAATGGCGTGATGCCTACAACTCACAGGTACTCATTCCTGTTAGATTTTCTGGGCAAATGTACGCCATGTTTGGTCCATTGTCTGCATGTGTCGAAAACCCTAAGCAGAACAATGATTTCTTCTCAACTCACCCTAGGCTCAAGCCAATAGGTTGCACGAAGAAGCCCAGAGAAGAACCTGAGGATGCAACTCCTACTAATCAACAACATTCTTAAACGAAAGACGACATAAACCTCCAGTTTATGAATAAATGGAACCGAATCTTTAGGTCTTACCCTAGCCTGACTCCGAAATACTCAGAATGGTTGAATAAGATGGAAACGGTGCAAACCCAAATCTGGAAAGACATGGGGATTTACGACCTGGTCATGCTATCGAAGACTAGGTTATCTTATTGTCCCCTCATGCTAGTATCCTCTTTGTACTTTTGGGATAGCACACATTTCACCTTCCATTTACCTTGTTGAATGTTGACCCCCACTCTCTTCGACATATCAGTTATCACTGGTCTTCGACCAACTAGTGACTACTTTGACCCGGAGGATATGGCTGAAGGTACCATTGGGTTTTCGGCTACAAAACCCACATACACTAATTTCATCAACCACTTTCATGACAAATCCAAGAACATTGTCTCTGAAGTGGAACACATAGCTTTTTTGGATTTTTGGTTGTCTCGTTTTGTCTTTTGTACCAAGTCACTCCAAGTGACGAAGAAAATGCTCACTCTTACTACTCAGCTTCATCATGGCCACAATCTTTGTTTGGCTGAATTGATTTTGGCCAACCTTTATGAGTCCATCAGTAATGGTGTGATTCAACTTAAAGTTATAGGTGATAAAGCCAGTTTGCTCCTTTTTGGACCTTTCTAGCTTCTCCAACTTTGGCTTAATGCCACGTTCGAATCATTTCTTCCCAAGAAGAATAAAATCAATGAGAAAGCCCCAAAGATCCTTAACAGGAGGGTCGAGGGCACCAGGTTGGCTCTGTTGACTCTAACAGATGAAGTTCAACAATACTAAAAAGCATTTACCAGCTTCGTAATGATGTTTGCGAAGCACAAGGAATTCGTTTCGACCATGGCTCCCTTTGCCAATCGAAAGGTTGTTCCGGTATGGTTTACTCGATCATATCCTTCGACTGATGATGAGGATTGTGTCAAAGAGTATGTGGCTATTGGGGAGTCTTTCCTTTGCCCAAGAATTATGCCACTGAGATTCAAGAGTTCGAAGAATCAACTGAGCTTGATTTCTTATCAACCGAACCTTGTTTCTCTCCAGTTTGGCATAATTCAATCACTCTCGAACCCAATCTATACCCGAGAAAAGTTTATGCTATTTTATAATGCAGATTATTCGGAGGAGGCTACTACCAAGCAAATTGGTAGGTACGTTGGTCGAACCGTACTAACCTTGTTTGACTTCAAACTCAACTTTCTGTGTTCTCCCATCTTTGAAGGCTGGTGTAAGCAATACTACGACGAAGAGTTCTTCAACAAAAAAAACGTTGCTGACCACCTTCAAGAGGAATTTCTGTTGGTCTCAGACAAGATCAAGAAAGGTACTCTTTCTTCTTCAGAGCAAATGCCTTATTTTTTCTTTGATTTAATCATCTGATATTTGGCTCATGTTTGCTTATTTTCTAGCTGTCGAGAGAACCACTGTTAAGAAAGCCGCTGAAAGCACAAAGGGAGGAGATCCTTCTGCAAAACCTCCACCACAGGTAAACACTTTTTTGCCCTCAATTTCCTTTAACATATCACCAATGCTGACGTTTTTGACTCTTTTCTTTTTAGGCCACCAAGAAATCTACGCCAACAAAGAGGAAAATTTAAGAAATTGAACTTTCTGGCGATGAGGAAGACACACCTCCTATCCCTCTCAAGAGACAAAAGTTGAAGAAACCAGCTCCCATTTCTGAACCTCGCCCGAAAACCAAGATCAAGGTTACGGCCACCAAGCCTAAACCTACTCCCATCATCATTCAAGAGCCAACTTGTTGTACCCCAAAATTTGCCCTCTTTTCATACACGCATATTATTGGTTTTATGGTTATGGAATAAAGGTATATTTATTAAGCTTCTTCAGGTTACAAGTGACGTTTATTTCATCAATGGATATTCTCAGAGTATTTTCCATGCTAAAGATCAGTTCGCCGTTTTGCAACAATTCGGGGTTCAAAGGTTCACAAGTCCAACCCGACGCGTCATGTTCAGGTGTTCTTTCGCCAAGATATCTATGATAACGTATTCTCAAATTCAGGTTCAACTCAAGATTCAATTCTTTAAAGAAGGTATCCGAATGTGTGAGTTTTCTCAAAGAAATATGGTGAAAAAGTATGCTGAAAGTGCAGTTTTTACGCGCTAAAAAATTCATAACTTGAAGATCGTGGCTCGTTTTGAACCCGTTCCGGTGGCTAAAATTCTGTATTGACGTCATCTATGTTTTCATCTCTCACGGCTGGAAGTCAATTTCGATCAGAAGATCTTCAAAAATGCGGATTTATCAAGTATTTTCGTACAGAAAATTTGTGACAGAAATTTATTTGCGTCATGTTCAGAAAATCATAACTTGGTCGATTTTCATCATATCGAGCTGGTTCTGGCACCAAAATTTCACAAATTGAGTTGGCTAAGTTTTCACAGAAGGTACTAAGTTCGAACGATATCCAAAAGGTCTTCATTTTTTGCTCAGAGTATGCGTGACGCGCTGAAAATCCTGAATGCTGAATATTATTTTATCTGGGTCGAAACTTCGAAAATTCATAACTCGGTCAATTTTTATCGGATTGGGCCCATCTTTTTACACAAGGTCACTGACTCAGAGATCTACAACTTTGCTTCAAAAGTCGAGACTGAATGATGCTCCGATCAATACCAGTTTTTTATTGAAGAACGTGTCAAAGTCGACACTAGAGCCCAAAATAAGTTTGTCTGAGCTGAAACTTCAAAAATTCATAACTAATTCACCGTTTATCCGATTGAGCCTATTTTCGGACAGGAGTTAGTTCTTGGTGTCAGATACATTTTGTTTTCACATTTCAACTTCAAAAATTGCACTTAAACCCCTGCGATTTTGCCTAGAACGTGACAGACTCAAGTGAATATTGGAGGCCCAATTGCACATTCAAAGCCCACTTTTTGCTCTCTAATTTCTATTATATAATCTCACTCTTTTCACACAAACAAAGGAGGAGAAAAAAAAAGATTTTGCCACAACGCTTCAAAATATCAAATTCTTTCAAGAACCCTAAAACCTTGAAATCCTTATTACAAATCATCATCTCACTACAAATAAGTCATCCCTGTTACAAACCAACATCTCACTACTTCTCCAGTAAGGGTAAGGCTGGCTTGATCTCCATGATCAAAAGGACATAAAAGCATTCATATCACTACTTCTCCAGTAAGGGTAGGACTGATTTGATCTCTATGATCAAAAGGTTATAATCATTCATACATGCCATATCGGTTTTAACGTTAATTTTTTTCATATATTGGCTTTACTTGTATTTCATTATATGTAGTAATTTATTTAATGTGTTCATGAGATTCAATACTGCAGATTTAGACAGGATCCCATGCAAGTTCATTACAGAATGTTAAGGCCAAAACACAAATGGCCAAAACAGAACAGCTTACACATGACACCAATACATGGCGAGGCAGACATCCTGAGAAGGTTAAGGAACGTTGAGGCCAAAACACAAATGGCCAAAAGCCAAAACACAAATGGCCAAAACAGAACAACTTACACATGACACCAATACATGGCGAGGAAGACATCCTGAGAAGGTTAAGGAACGTTGAGGCCAAAACACAAATGGCCAAAAGCCAAAACACAAATGGCCAAAACATAACCGCTTACACATGCCACCAATACATGGCGAGGCAGACATCCTGAGAAGGTTAAGGAACGTTGAGGCTAAAACACAAATGGCTAAAAGCCAAAACACAAATGGCCAAAACAAAATAGCTTACACATGACACCAATACATGGCGAGACAGACATCCTGAGAAGTTTAAGGGCATGGGTTCAACAACCACCCCTATTGGTTTTGATTTTCTTCCTTTCTATTTATCTGTTTACCTATTTTTATTCTTTCTGTTTAAAATCTTTTTTTCATAAAACTTAACATTTTTCACAAACCTTTGATTTTTTATAATAAACTCGAATAATTAATTTTAGGTTTTAATTTAATTTTAGGTAACTTTAATTGTTTTGTAAATAAATTAAAATTAATTAGAACAATTAGGATTTTGTTACTAACTTAATTATATTTTATTTTTTTTCCTAAAATAGCAAAAAAAACCAAAAATAAGTCATTTAATTATTTTTACGGTTTAATCACTAATTAATTTTCATATTTAATTTAGAAAAACTTAATTCTTTTCTTTAAAAAATATTAAAAACAACAAAAAAATATTTTTTTTCTTTTAATTAGGATAGAAGGGTCAAAACCCTAATTTCTCGTCGATCTAATTTTTAATCGCACGCTTTATTATTATTTTTCCCAATTATTGTACCTGCTCACAGTTTGTAATAATTTAATTAGGACGTTTATTTACCTTTACCGCTTTTATTTATTTTTTTTACGATATTTAATGTAACTGCTCATGGGATGTAATAGTTTAATTAGGACATTTATTTTTCCGCTTTTAAATTTCAAAGGGTTACTTTTGGCAATGTAAATACCCGATGCCTTGTAATAATTTAGTTTAAATTTCGCACCTTTAATTTCTGCAAATTATTCAACTGCTAGATGTTTGATAATAGGGTTTGCATGACAAGAATGAATGCCTAATTTAAAACAGTTAGATCACCCTAAACATGTGCAAAGATAAAAATAACTGAAATCAACACACTCGCACATGCGCACTCCTAGGGTACACCCCACTTGGTTACCTTCGTACACGGTCATTGAGTATAGGTCGTTTTAGAGGTCGTCCTCTTGTCTAAAAGATCATAGTTGCCTCGAAACGGTTGCCTCGGATATTGTTGCCTCGAACAAATGATCTAAGATATTAGGGTTACTGCTAAGGCGTCCTAACATTGCTTTAGTGATCGTATGTCCCTTATTCGAATTGACCCTCAAATTCCAACGACGGTGCTACCTACTCACTAATAGTGGGATAACATTGTCTAAAGGAATTAGCATAGAACGATTCCTTTTTCGAGTAGGTAGATTAGTTTTTAGATACTTGCTCATCCACAAAAAAAAACATTTTCACACTTACACTTTTTCAAACAAAGTTTTTAAAAACACTTCATTACACTATTGAGGACAGAAGCAAGAGTTAAATCGAAGTTAAAAACAAAAACTTTTCAAACCCACAAGCACAAAGAAAACATTTTGAAAAATGATGAGCAAGTACCTAAGAGCCCGTAGATAACTACGGATAGAAAGGGTGCTAATACCTTCCCTTTCTATAATCTACCCCCCATACTCAGAAATATCTCAAAAAAAGAATTTTTCTGTGCTTTTTTCCTTTCCTTGTTGGATAAAATAAAATACAGTGGCGACTCTTGCTTACCGCGACATTTTGCGAAAATAAACGCAAAACGCCAACCAGCATTCCAAAAACAGTCAGTTATTCCCACCGTATCACAGAACTGGCGACTCTGTTGGGGAATATTAATAAGTGGGGTGTACCTTAGGAATAGTTCATATTGTTTTCAATTGCTTGACTTGTATGCTTTATATTTGCGGGCTTATATCAGAGTTACTATAGATCCTAACCCGGATCTGGGGGATACCCTTTAGGTAAGTAGTAATAAACTGTGAGGGAATTGTACGGCATAGACCGATACGGTTGAAGCAGTAGCTACGTTGGTGTGGCACTTTAGTTTGTACCGATATTCCTTGTGGCGCAACGAGGAGAATATGGGTCTTCTAAGGGGTAATTAAGCACCAACTGACCTTAGAACCTTTAAATTGACCAACTTGGCCATAGAACAGTAGCAGTATGCTACACTCATTGAGACCAAACTCTCGCGATGATTCCGGCCGCAAGAAAAGGTTGCTAAACTGGAATTATGACCGATCAAGGGTGGTCAGTAATATTGAGATCCTCTAGAACCCGGTTACTATTTCTAGGACAGGTTTGAACCAACTAAACTGAAAGAGGGTAATACCTAAACTCCTTGCCAGCCTGAAATCTATGGGTTATATGTGTGACTTATGTGCCCTTACCATGTTTTCTATTTGTGGATACTTGTGGTGTGTTTTCTAGCATGACATCATGCATCATGACATTGCATGCATCTTGCATTGGACTAACCCATTTCAAAGACAGAGGGGATTCATCTTTGTTCTGTTTTGTAGGTCATGGAACCCATGCGTAGAAACACTATTCGGATCAACTTTTTCCAGATTCCCACTCAGCTTAAGGAATTGGTTGCAAAGATTTCAGATACTACCTCCTTTATCAGAAGACATGGGAACCTCCTTGGTTTGGTCACCTCCAAGATGGATGAACAGATGATGAGTGTCTTAGTCCAGCTCTTTGATCCACTGTACCACTGCTTTACTTTTCCGGACTACCAGTTGGTCCTTACCTTGGAAGAGTTCTCTGATCTACTTGGTATCTCTATTCTGGAGCAGACCCCGTTCACAGGTTGGGAGAAAGTCCTTAGGCCGGAAGAGATTGCTTCAGCCCTCCATCTGACAAAGGCTGAGGTAATGTCTAATTGGGAGACTAGAAGTGGGATAAAAGGCTTCTTGACTAAGTTCTTGGTTGGTAAGGCTAATCAGTTCTGGGACAGTCTAGACTTCCAGGCATTTGAAGACATTCTGGCTCTTCTCATTTATGGTTTGGTGTTATTCCCTAACTCGGATTATTTCGTCGACGTGAATGCAGTGAAGATTTTCATATCCGGTAATCCTGTACCCACTCTCTTGGGTGATATTTTTCACTCTCTTTATGCCCGTACTGCTCGGAAATGGGGAACCCTTATGTGTTGTGCACCATTGCTGGCGAGGTGGTTTATTTCTCACCTCCCCAAATCAGTTTTGAAGAACAAGGAAGGCATGGGTTGGGCCTACAGGATTATGTCTCTCTCTCATAATGACATCATTTGGACTATCAAGGGCATGGAAGACGTGGCTATTATTGACCGCTGTGGGGAATACCCCAATGTTCCACTGCTAGGAACCCATGGAGGGATCACTTATAATCCATGTTTGGCCTTACGTCAATTTGGGCGAGCTAGGAGGGAAGGACCTCATGAGTTACTGATGTCGAGCATTGTCTTTGACTTCTAAGGGGATAGTGACGAGCAACGCCGCAGGTTCATACGAGCTTGGGATAGAGTACATAGGTCTGATCCACACGAGCTAGGTGCGAATACTTCTCTTTCGATGGAGCCATATCTCTGATGGGTTCGAATTCGTGCCCAAAAGCTGGGAATGCCGTACGAAGCCGTCTTGCCTATAATTGTTGAGGTTGCTGATGAAGAAGGGGTTCCTCCTACCATCCTCCATCCATACATGCCTACTGACATTGGGGCATTAAAGAGATATTAGATGCAGCTTAGAGAAGAGTGGGATACTTACAGAGAAAAGTATCACGAGCAAGAGCAGAAGATTCAGAAGTTGACAAGGCAGCTAGAGAACGAGCGGATCCTTAATGACTATGTTCGCACCGATAAGAAACGACCATGGGAGCACTGATTGTCTTTTGATTCTTTCTAGTTTCAATTTACTTTTCAGCTTTTCTTTCTTCTAACGCCTTAAGGGCATTTGTTGAACAATTGAATTCAAAGTTTATCTAATAAAAGTTTGTTTTATTTTGGTTTACGAATTTGAATCTCTCGACGTTTTTGAAATCATATCATACGCATTTCATTCCATGCACCTCATAACAGGTACCCTTACAGGTTTTCTCATCTTCTTCGTTGTTTATTTCAGCATCATATCTTCTGAACCATCAACTGAAAAAGAAATTAAGGCTCTGCAAGCTCAAAACGCCCAATTCCAGGAATTGTTCATGAATTTGGCTAAGGGTCAGCAAGATCTGAAGACCCTTATCCTAAAAGAGAAGAAGAAGAAGAAGAAGAAGAAGAAGAAGAAGAAGACAATCCTATTTAACATGGGTCACAGGTTTGGAAACAGGCTACGAGATGAAGTTGATTTGTCCCACTCATCTGGAGGGGGAGAAAACCAAGAAGAAACGAGGGCTCCTAGCCCCATGGTTTCAGACAACGAGACTGACTTTGACGAAGACCAGTATCCTCCGGCTGAGGATAGATATAAGCAACTGGAAGACCGGTTGAGCGCGATGGAAATTCAAAAAGTGCCTGGTCTGGACTTTGGAGATTTGGGTCTGTCATCTGGGGTGGTGATTCCCCACAAGTTCAAAGCACCAGCCTTTGCTAAGTACAACGGGGTTTCTTTTCCAAAATTGTACCTTCGTTCGTATGTTAGGAAGATTCAGCCATACACGGCTGACAAGAACCTCTGGATCCACTTATTTCAAGACAGTCTCTCAGGGACTCAGCTTGAATGGTTTTACCAACTGGAAGGAGCTAGTATCCGATATTGGGAGGATTTGGCTGCTGCTTTCTACAAGAAGTACCAATACAATGCCGACCTCGCTCCCACGCGCACCCAACTCTAGGGTATGTCTATAGGTGTGGGCGAAGGTTTCAAAGACTACGCTCAGAAATGGAGGGACCTTGCTGGAAGAGTGCAACCTCCCTTGGATGACAGGGAGCAGGTGGATATGTTTCTGGGGACCCTGTCTGGTCCGTATTTCAACCATCTGATTGGAAGTTCATCGTCAGGTTTTACAGAGTTGATTATGACCGGGGAAAGAATTGAGGCTGGTATCAAATCTGGTAAGATACAGAAGGGTGCTTCGTCTAGTACTGAGAAGAAGCCTTTTAAGAAAGAATCCAGTGTTGTTTACAGTGCGAAGAGCCATAATAGACTAGAGCGCCGCCAAGCTGTTAATGCGGTTGTTATTTCAAGACCAATTATTGCCGCACAATGCAACAATCAGCCAAGGGCCGAGAGACCGTGAAGACAATTCACTCAGCTCAACATGGCTTTATCCCAAATTCTGCCGCAGTTATTGAAGACCAATCTGGTGATTCCAAGGGAGGCCCCGAAGAATCCAAATACAACATCACCGATGTACGATCCGAATGCCCGGGGCATGATACGGATAACTGTTGGATCTTGAAGAACAAAGTACAGGATTTAATTGATGCCAAGGAGATCAAGTTCGGAGCACCAGAAAAGCCAAAACATGACGCAGGGGTGAATGCTATCGGGGATGACGATGATGAAGAGTTTGATATTGACAGCTGGATATACCCAACTGCCGATGGTGGATTAAGCAACTGGATAGTGAAGGATTCTATGCATGTTTCTGTTATCACCCAGTAATGAGACTTTTTGTTTTGTGTTTGTAACAGACAATGTTTTAAACTTTACGGCCCGGTGTCTTACCCGAGGCACCGTGGCTTCATTTATGAGGGATTTATGTGTGTCATCTACATATATCATTAATAAAAGTATTGGACGCTTCTTGCATTTCAAATTTTGCGCTCCTTGTTTTTCTTTTAATATATATTGCAAAACAGAAATTTTACACACACTCACATATACAGGTCTATATCCACTCTGGATCCCACTGACAACGACTCTGCTACTGCCGGTTATGACTTCGAAAGTCCGATCAACTTAGCCGAAAACAAAGGTTAAGATGATTGTGAAGTGCCTGGTGAACTTGCTAGACTGCTACTTCAGGAAGAGAGGGTCATACAGCCGCATGAAGAGCCAGTGAAAACAATAAATCTGGGTATAGAGGTAGACAAGAAAGAGGTCAAGATCGGTGCAAATCTGGAAGCTAGTGTTAAGCAACGGTTGTTTCAGATGCTGCGTGACTATGTTGAGATCATTGCCTGGTCTTATGAAGATATGCCTGGGTTGGATACCGATATTGTGGTTCACCGCTTGCCTACCAAGGAAGACTGTCCTCCTGTGAAACAGAAGGTTCGCCAAATGCGCTCGGATATGTCTGAGAAAATCAAGGCTGAAGTTATGAAACAATTTGATGCCGGTTTTCTAGCAGTTAATTCTTACCCGTAGTGGGTTGCCAATGTGGTTCCAGTGTCGAAGAAGGATGGTAAGGTTCGAATGTGTGTTAACTATAGGGATCTGAACATGGCGAGTCCCAAGGATGATTTCCCTCTACCTCATATCGACATTCTGGTTGACAACACCGCGCAACATAAGGTCTTCTCTATTATGGATGGTTTCTCCGATTATAATCAGATTAAGATGGCTCCCGAAGACATGGAGAAGACAACCTTTGTTACTCAATAGGGTACCTTTTGCTACAAGGTCATGCCTTTTGGATTGAAGAATGTTGAGGCAACGTATCAGCGCGCCATGGTCGCTTTGTTCCACGACATGATCCATCATGAGATTGAGGTATACATTGACGACATGATTGCAACATCCCAGACTGAAGAAGAACATCTGGACCACCTTCAGAAGTTATTTGACAGGTTGAAGTTGTACAAGCTGAGGTTAAACCCGAACAAGTGCACCTTCGGGGTGAGATCCGGTAAGCTGTTGGGTTTCGTCGTAAGCGATAAAGGTATTCAAGTGGATCCTGCAAAGGTGAAGGCTATACAAGAGATGCCAGCTCCTCGAACAGAAAAATAAGTCAGAGGCTTTCTGGGACGACTGAATTATATTGCCTAATTCATCTCACACCTGACTGCTACTTGTGAGCCAATCTTTAAGCTACTGAAGAAAGATCAAGTGGTAAGATGGAACGATGAATGTCAGGCCGCTTTCGAAAGGATTAAAGAGTATCCCCAAGAGCCACCAATTCTGATACCACCAGTTGAAGGGAGACCTTTGATCTTATACTTGACAGTACTCAACAACTCAATAGGGTGTGTGATGGGGTAGCATGACGAGTCTAGCCGAAAAGAGCATGCTATTTATTACCTTAGCAAAAAGTTTACCGACTGCGAGACCCGATACTCGTTGCTTGAGAAAACTTGTTGCGCTTTGGCATGGGCTGCTCACCGGCTGAGACAGTATATGCTGACTCACACTACTCTATTGATATCAAAGATGGATCCAATCAAGTATATCTTCGAAAAGCCTGCCTTGTCCGGACGAATAGCAAGATGGCAGATGATCTTGACTGAGTATGACATCTAGTATACGACCCAAAAGGCAATCAAGGGAAGTGTATTGGCAGATCATCTGGCACATCAAGCAGTGGATGATTACCAGTCTATGAACTTTGAATTCCCAGATGAGAATATCATGATAGTAACCGACTATGAAGAACCTGGACCGAATGAAGGACCTGAGGAAGGATCCCGATGGTCTATGTATTTTGATGGAGCTTCAAACGCTTTGGGTAATGGCATTGGTGCCATGATCATATCTCCTAAAGGCTCTAATACTTTGTTCACCGCCTGACTATGTTTCAACTGCACCAACAACATGGTGGAATATGAAGCGTGCATTATGGGTCTTCAAGCAGCTATTGACCTAAGGATTAATTTCTTAAGTGTCTTCGGAGATTCCGCTCTCGTGATCAGTCATATCAAAGGCGAGTGGGATACGAAAGACCCAAATCTTATTCCCTACAAGGAGTATGTGTTGACGTTGCTTCCACATTTCGAAGAGATAACCTTTAAACACTTCCCTAGAGAGGAGAATCAGTTGGCGGACGTGCTGGCTATGATGTCTTCTATGTTCAAAGTCAATTGGGACAACAAAGCTCCCCGGATTATCATTGAAAGGTTGGACGAACCGGCACATTGTTGTGATATTGAGACTGAAGAGGTAGCGGATAAACCCTAGTTTCATGAGGTGAAGAGATACCTTGAGGCTCAAGAATACCCCGAGGGTGCATCTATTAATGATAAGAAGTTTTTGAGGAGGTTCGTGGCGAAGTTCTTCATCAGCAATGGCATTCTTTACAAGCGTAACCATGATTCAACCTTACTGTGTTGTGTGGATAAGAACGAGGTAGAAAGGATCATGACGGAGTTACATGAAGGTACTTTCGGAACTTATTCCAGTGGACACACCATGGCAAAGAAAATCCTTCGGACATAATATTTTTGGTCCACAATGGAAGCCGACTGTTATCAGCATTCTCGGACTTGTCATAAGTGCCAAGTCTATGATGATAAAGTGCACATACCTCTAGTTCCTCTGAACGTCTTGACGACACCTTACCCTTTTGCAATGTGGGGCTTGATATGATCGGCGAGATCAGACCTACCGCGTTCAACGGGAATCATTTCATCCTGGTAGCAATTGATTACTTTACAAAGTGGGTTGAAGCAGCTTCCTTTGCTACTGTAACCAAGAACGTCGTGGCACGGTTCATTCGGCACAATCTGATCTGTCGATATGGTGTACCAGAGAGGATCATTACAGACAATGGTACAAATCTCAACAATAAGATGATCACCGAACTCTGCAAGCAGTTAAAGATACAACATCACAACTCTTCTCCCTACCGGCCGAAGATGAATGGGGCTGTTGAAGCGGCTAATAAGAACATTAAGAAGATTGTGCAGAAGATGACGGTGACATACAAAGATTGGCACGAGATGTTACTGTTTGCTCTTCATGGGTACTGTACCTCGGCGCGAACGTCAATAGGGGAAACACCCTATTCCTTGGTATATGGCATGGAGGCAGTCTTGCCCATTGAAGTTCAGATACCCTCTCTTCGGATTATGAAGGACGCATGTTTGAGTGAAGATGACTGGATTCAGACCCGGATTGATCAGCTGAACTTAATCGACGAAAAAAGACTTACTGCTATTTGTCATGGTCAGACGTATCAAAAACGGATGATCAAGGCATTTAACAAGAAAGTTAGGCGACAAGAGTATCAAGTCGGGGATCTGGTAATCAAGCGCATTATCTTACCTCAAGGTGATCCCAGGGGGAAAATGGACCCCCACTTACGAAGGGCCATTTGTGGTTAAGAACATTTTCTCAGGAGGAGCTATGATTCTGACCACCATGGATGGTGACGACCTTCCTCACCCTGTCAATGCAGACATAGTGAAAAGATACTACGCATAAACAAAGACCCGCTAGGTTGACTGGACTAGGAAAAAATAAGGGCTTCCCGGTGAACCAAAAGGGTTCGGGCAAAAGTAAGGGATGAAAATGAAAAAAATCTGTACACCCAACAAGTCGAAAACCTGAAAAGGCGGCTTGGGCAAAAAAGGGTATCCCAGTGGACTGAAAACCTGAAAGGGCGGTCCAAGAAAAAATTAGGGATTAAAGTGTATCACTATGTCTCATTGGATCACCTTGCAACCAGACTTCGGTATCGACTATCAAGCTCAGACGACACTAATCAATCTTATCTACCTTCAACCAGTAGCAAAGTGATGAGATGCTCGAGGACATAAAGGCAATAGCAGAGTTGGAACCCAGTGGGATTATTCATATAGCTGTTTTGTTTTTCTTTTTCACAAATTATGTAAATTCTATTGTTCGGCGGCGTTCTCTTACTAGGACGTCAGCCTCTTGTACAAAACGCCTATTTACAAGCCAAAACTTCAAAATCAATACAACTCATTTTCAGAGAAATTTCAAACTGTTTTTCCTTTATCTGTTTTGTTTTGCAAAGAACGTCCAATGTTCATTTTTTATATATGCATTTGACATTAATTGCTACTCATGAATATTTACATGCGAAACAAAAGACGATTACTTGTAATATCAGAAATAGGGGAAAACGAGAAATGTCCAAACTGTACGTTTGCTCTGTCCATCATGTACAAAGGTAGATTTAGCTGAAGAATATGGCTAAGGTACTTTCACTCTCCGCAGAGTAAGAAAAGACAGCAATGATAGCTCTCCCCAGCTGAGGCTTGCAACTGTAAATGAATCGGTAATATTCTCCCCAAGCAGAGTTTATCTACCATCAGCACTGAAAGGTCTTAATATTCCCCAGCGGAGTATAAGAATATTCCCCGACAGAGTACAAGATATCCTAAGTGGAGTCTGAATTTTTTCCCAGCGCAGTCTGAAAAAAGCTTCCCCAGCAGAATTTGGAGAGTCATCCCCAGTAGACTTTGGAAGATCATCCCCAGCAAAGCTCAAAGGATTATCCCCATTTAGAGTCTAAAAGGTTAACTCCAGTGAAGTCGCAACTGAAAGATCATCCCCAGTGGAGTTCTTTCCTTTCACAAACAGGAAGTCAATCCTCAACAGGATTCGGTATCACCAGCAACGATAATTCATCCCCCAGCAGAATTTATCAGTGGAATCCTCTACAGAATATCTCTTCCCCACAGAGCAATCTCTTCATCAGTTTATCCCCCAACGGAGTTATTCTCTCCTGCAGGTTTATTCTCGCAATCATCTTCGTTCGCCACCCCCAGTGGAAACAAAGAATTCAACTCTTTTCTCCAACAGCTATCCGGGATTTATTTCCCCCAGATAAAAGCATTATATTTCCATATATCATGATACATGCATATACACATCATACAACACAATCTCATTTATTTTGAGAACATCATTGCTTGACCTATATCATGCATTGCATATGACTGACCTTTACTTTTCAGGAAGGATGCAGTTAAGTTCTCATCTATGAAGCTTTTACCCAAGTCGAAGTACTGACCGATTCTTAAATCTCAACTGAATTATCCTCGATTGAATTAAAGATAAGGTTCTAAATCTCGACAATTTTCCTCCGTCGAAGTGTGGACGAGTTCTTAAATCTCAACAGAATTATCCTCGGTTGAATTACAGACAAGTCCTAGATCTCAATGAAGATGTTTCCCTCAGTCGAAGTACTGACCGGTTCTTAAATCTCAACTGAATTATCCTCGGTTGAATTACAGATAAGGTTCTAAATCTCGACAATTTTCCTCCGTCGAAGTGTGGACGAGTTCTTAAATCTCAACAGAATTATCCTCGGTTGAATTACAGACAGTCCTAAATCTCGATGAAGATGTTTCCCTCAGTCGAAGTACTGACCGGTTCTTAAATCTCAACTGAATTATCCTCGGTTGAATTACAGATAAGGTTCTAAATCTCGACAATTTTCCTCCGTTGAAGTGTGGACGGGTTCTTAAATCTCAACAAAATTATCCTTGGTTGAATTACAGACAAGTCCTAGATCTCGATGAAGATGTTTCACCCAGTCGAAGTACTGACCAGTTCTTAAATCTCAACTGAATTATCCTCGGTTGAATTACAGATAAGGTTCTAAATCTCGACAATTTTCCTCTGTCGAAGTGTGGACGAGTTCTTAAATCTCAACAGAATTATCCTTGGTTGAATTAAAGACAAGTCCTAGATCTCGATGAAGATGTTTCACCTAGTCGAAGTACTGACCGGTTCTTAAATCTCAACTGAATTATCCTCGGTTGAATTACAGATAAGGTTCTAAATCTCGACAATTTTCCTCCGTCGAAGTGTGGACGAGTTCTTAAATCTCAACAGAACTATCCTCGGTTGAATTACAGACAATTCCTAAATCTCGATGAAGATGTTTCCCTCCAGTCGAATTATTGACAAGTTCTTAAATCTCAGCAGAGATGTTTTTCTTAGTTGAATTACAAACAAGGTCCTAAATCTTGACAAAGTTCCTCCGTTGAAGTACAGACAAGTTCTTAAATCTTAGCAGAGAAGTTTTCTCAGTTGAATTACGGACGAGTTCTTAAATCTCGATGAATATGTTTCCCTCAAGTTGAATTACTGACAAGTTCTTAAATCTCAGCAGAGATGTTTTCTCAGTTGAATTACAGACAAAGTCCTAAATCTCGACAAAGTATTCCTCCGTTGAATTACAGACAGGTTCCTAAATCTCAGCAGAGAAGTTTTCTCAGTTGAATTACGAGCGAGTTCTTAAATCTCGATGAAGATGTTTCCCTCTAGTCGAATTACTGACAAGTTCTTAAATCTCAGCAGAGATGTTTTTCTCAGTTGAATTACAGACAAGGTCCTAAATCTCGGCAAAGTTCCTCCATTGAAGTACAGACGAGTTCCTAAATCTCACCAGAGAAGTTTTCTCAGTTGAATTACGGGCGAGTTCTTAAATCTCGATGAAGATGTTTACCTCCAGTCGAATTACTGACAAGTTCTTAAATCTCAGTAGATATGTTTTTCTCAGTTGAATTACATACAAGGTCCTAAATCTCAGCAAAGTTCCTCCGTTGAATTACATACAGGTTCCTAAATCTCAACAGAGAAGTTTTCTCAGTTGAATTACGGGCGAGTTCTTAAATCTCGACGAAGATGTTTCCCCCCAGTTGAATTACGGGCGAGTTCTTAAAACTCAGCAGAGATGTTTTCTCAGTTGAAGTACATACAAGTTCCTAAATCTCGACGAAGTGTTCCTCCGTTGAATTACAGACGAGTTCCTAAATCTCAGCAGAGAAGTTTTCTTAGTTGAATTACAGGCAAGTTCTTAAATCTCGATGAAGATGTTTCCCTCCAATTGAATTACGGACAAGTTCCTAAATCTCGACATCTTAGTTGAATTACGGGCAAGTTCCTAAATCTCAACAAAGATTAGACTTCCCCAGCGGAATCTTCCACAACAACGGTATACAAGCTCTCGCTAAGGAATCTCTTATGCGATCGACACTCCTTCAAATGGCATCCCTTAAGCCCATCCCCTCGCCAGTAATTTCCAAATGGCATCTGTAAGCCCATTCCCGATATCACAAGACAATTACCACTTCATGCGAGTGCAAATTTCTGGGCACTCTAGTGTTCAATCCTCTTCCACCTTCGGATCACGAAAGGCGCAAAAGCCAATCTACATCCTCAGGTTTAAGAAGATTGAACAGGGGCAGTTGTTGTACCCTAAAATTTGCCCTCTTTTCATACACGCATATTATTGGTTTTATGGTTATGGAATAAAGGTATATTTATTAAGCTTCTCCAGGTTACAAGTGACGTTTATTTCGTCAATGGATATTCTCAGAGTATTTTCTGTGCTGAAGATCAGTTCGCCGTTTTGCAACAATTCGGGGTTCAAAGATTCACAAGTCCAACCCGACGCGTCATATTCAGGTGTTCTTTCGCCAAGATATCTCTGATAACGTATTCTCAAATTCAGGTTCGGCTCAAGAGTCAATTCTTTAAAGAAGGTATCTGAATGTGTGAGTTTTCTCGAAGAAATATGGTGAAAAAGTGTGCTGAAAGTGCAGTTTTTACGCGCTAAAAATTCATAACTTGAAGATCGTGGCTCGTTTTGAACCCGTTCTGGTGCCTAAAATTCCATATTGACGTCATCTATGTTTTCATCTCTCACGGCTGGAAGTCAATTTCGATCAGAAGGTCTTCAAAAATGCGGATTTATCAAGTATTTTCGTACAGAAAATTTGTGACAAAAATTTATTTGCGTCATGTTCAGAAAATCATAACTTGGTAGATTTTCATCGTATCGAGCTGGTTCCGGCGCCAAAATTTCAAAAATTGAGTTGGCTAAGTTTTCACAGAAGGTACCGAGTTCGAACGATATCCAAAAGGTCTTCATTTTTTGCTCAGAGTACGCGTGACGCGCTGAAAATCCTGAATGCTGAATATTATTTTATCTGGGTCGAAACTTCGAAAATTCATAACTCGGTCAATTTTTATCAGATTGGGCCCATATTTTTACACAAGGTTACTGACTCAGAGATCTACAACTTTGCTTCAAAAGTCGAGACCAAATTATGCTCCGATCAATACCAGTTTTTTATTGAAGAACGTGTCAGAGTCGACACTGGAGCCCAAAATAAGTTTGTCTAAGCTGAAACTTCAAAAATTCATAACTAATTCAACGTTTATCCGATTGAGCCCATTTTCGGACAGGAGTTAGTTCTCGATGTCAGATACATTTTGTTTTCACATTTCAACTTCAAAAATTTCACTTAAGCCCCTGCGATTTTGCCTAGAACGTGACGGACTCAAGTGAATATTGGAGGCTCAATTGCACATTCAAAGCCCATTTTTTGCTCTCTAATTTCTATTATATAATCTCATTCTTTTCACACAAACAAAGGAGGAGAAAAAAAAAGCTTTAGCCATAACATTGTTAAAATATCAAATTCTTTCAAGAACCCTAAAACCTTGAAATCCTTATTAGAACTCACTACAAATAAGCCATCCCTGTTACAAACCAACATCTCACTACTTCTCCAGTAAGGGTAAGGCTGACTTGATCTCCATGATCAAAAGGGCATAAAAGCATTCATATCACTACTTCTCCAGTAAGGGTAAGGCTGATTTGATCTCCATGATCAAAAGGGTATAATCATTCATACAGGCCATATCGGTTTTAACATTAATTTTTTCATATATTGGCTTTATTTGTATTTCATAATATGTGGTAATTTATTTAATGTGTTCATGAGATTCAACACTGCAGATTTAGATAGGATCCCATGCAAGTTCATTATAGAACGTTGAGGCTAAAACACAAATGGCCAAAACAGAATAGTTTACACATGACACCAATACATGGCGAGGCAAACATCCTGAGAAGGTTAAGGGATGTTGAGGCCAAAACACAAATGGCCAAAAGGCAAAACACAAATGGCCAAAACATAACAGCTTACACATGACACCAATATATGGCGAGGCAAACATCCTGAGAAGGTTAAAGAACGTTGAGGCCAAAACACAAATGGCCAAAAGCCAAAACACAAATGGCCAAAACAGAACAGCTTACGCATGACACCAATACATGGCGAGGCAGACATCCTGAGAAGGTTAAGGACGTGGGTTCAGCAACCACCCCTATTGATTTTGATTTTCTTCCTTTCTATTTATCCGTTTACCTATTTTTATTCTTTCTGTTTAAAATCTTTTTTTCATAAAACTTAACATTTTTCACAAACCTTTGATTTTTTTATAATAAACTCGAATAATTAATTTTAGGTTTTAATTTAATTTTAGGTAACTTTAATTTTTTTGTAAATAAATTAAAATTAATTAGAACAATTAGGATTTTGTTACTAACTTAATTATATTTTATTTTTTTCCCTAAAATAACAAAAAAACCAAAAATAGGTCATTTAATTATTTTTACGGTTTAATCACTAATTAATTTTCATATTTAATTTAGAAAAACTTAATTCTTTTCTTTAAAAAATATTAAAAACAACAAAAAAACATTTTTTTCTTTTAATTAGGATAGAAGGGTCAAAACCCTAATTTCTCGTTGATCTAATTTTTAATCGCGCGCTTTATTATTATTTTGCCCAATTATTGTATCTGCTCATAGTTTGTACTAATTTAATTAGGACGTTTATTTACCTTTACCGCTTTTATTTATTTTTTTATGATATTTAATGTAACTGCTCATGGGATGTAATAGTTTAATTAGGACATTTATTTTTCCGCTTTTAAATTTCAAAGGGTTGCTTTTGCGATGTAAATACCCGACGCTTTGTAATAATTTAGTTTAAATTGCGCACCTTTAATTTCTAAAAATTATTCAACTGCTAGATGTTTGATAATAGGGTTTGCATGACAAGAATGAATGCCTAATTTAAAACAGTTAGATCACCCTAAACATGTGCAAAGATAAAAATAACTGAAATCAACACACTCGCACATGCGCACTCCTAGGGTACACCCCACATGGTTGCCTTCGTACACGGTCATTGAGTATAGATCATTTTAGGGTTGTCCTCTTGTCTAAAAGATCATAGTTTCCTCGAAATGGTTGCCTCTGATATTGTTGCCTCGAACAAATGATCTAAGACATTAGGGTTACCGCTAAGGCGTCCTAACATTGCTTTAGTGACCGTATGTCCCTCATTCGAATTGATCCTCAAACTCCAACGACGGTGCTACCTACTCATTAATAGTGGGATAACATTGTCTAAAGGAAATTAGCATAGAACGATTCCTTTTTCGAGTAGGTAGATTATTTCTTAGATACTTGCTCATCCAAAAAAAAAAACATTTTCACACTTACACTTTTTCAAACAAAGTTTTCAAAAACACTTCATTACACTCTTGAGGACAGAAGCAAGAGTTAAATCGAAGTTAAAAACAAAAACTTTTCCAACCCACAAGCACAAAGAAAACATTTTGAAAAATGATGAGCAAGTACCTAAGAGCCCGTAGATAACTATGGATATAAAGGGTGCTAATACCTTCCCTTTCTATAATCTACCCATCGTACTCAGAAATATCTCAAAAAAGGAATTTTTCTGTGCTTTTTTCCTTTCCTTGTTAGATAAAATAAAAGACGGTGGCGACTCTTGCTTACCGTGACATTTTGCGAAAATAAACGCAAAATGCAAACCAGCATTCCAAAAACAATCAGTTCTTCCCACCGTATCACACAACTGAATAAGAAATAGTTGCTAGAATGAATGATCCAAGCGAGAGCAAAAATTCAAGCCCTAGTGCTGAAGTTCCACCCAAGGTAATAACTCCAACCATCTAAGATTATTCCTTGAATTAGGTTTTTGCAATAATTCTGATAACAATCTCTCAATCCCCAGGACACTGTTGGCACTTCCAAACAGGCTCCCGTACCTGTAGAAGATTTTGTCACTTTACTAAACAGTGAAGGCGATCCCACTTACAGGCCTTCTTCAGCAAAAGGATCTTTTATAAGTTCAGCTAGTGAGGTGAACCAGACTTCTGAACATCAAACGACAGCCATTGGGGAGCCAAATAAAGAAGTCCTTAGTGAGGAATATTTTGACTTACCACAGGCGAATCTCAGGACTCCACAGGCTATTGATGATGAGTAGTGAGAAGAAGAAGAAGCTGCTGACAATGAAGTTGGAACAGAAATGGAGGGCGCGCCAGATGGAGGAAATCAAACTAAGGACAATCCTACGTCTACTGACAAAGGAAACTCTGCAGAGGGGGAGAGAAATCCTGCAAACGTTGAAGGTGTCCATGTCCAACTACATGATCTATCAGTCAGAGAAAATATGGCTCGTGTCACCAATGAGAGAGTTACTTTGACAGGGTCCCGTACTAAAGAGGACTTGGAGCTACTTAAACGGAATAACCCTCTTGGCTATTTGAACTCCATTCTTGAAGGAAGAGATAGTTCCTCTGATCAAAGCCATGATGCTTCGAATGCATCTGGTAAATCTACTTCGACTTCTCCGCTTGAAGAGGCGCTTCATAAAGTTAAGGCTCAACTTTTTAAGAGAGATTTGATATTGACCTTGGAGGGAGAACCTACTGCCCCTTCCTTTATGAAGAATACTTTAAAAATTGTCGACCTTCTTGTTGCCTCTCCTGATATAGCTAGCATCATTCTGGATTTGACTTCAATCATTGATCAGGTTTCAACTGATTACAATCGCCGAAGGACTCTCAATCGTGAAATTGAAGAGGCCAATGGCCGAGTTAGCGCTTCCCGGGTTGCTGCTACTGAGTCAGCTTCGAAGCTAAATGAGTTATCGAAGGAACGAGAAGCTAGGCAAAAAGAGGTCGAAGATATTGACCAAAGTACATCCAGCATGAAAGCTCAGATCAAAGAGTTGGAGGCCAAGATTTCTGCAAATGACAAATGCAAAGAAGAGCTTCTCGCCGTCAATAATGATGCTGAGAGCCAAGAGGAACTTAACAATGGATTAAAATATGCTGAACAGGCTCAAGCCTTGGATGCAAAGATCGAGGCTCTTCATCAGTCGAGGGCTCTGTATGAAAGGCGCCTGGAACTCCAAAAGATCAAATATCTCCAAATTAAAGCCAATCTTCCATTTTGATTTAGACTTCTTTGTTTGTAAAATGATGTTTATATGACTTGGAGCCATTTTGGCTAATTTTAATGCATGTTCCATTTTGGCTATATACTTCGACCAAGATTAAACGCTGACTATTTTGACCTCTTGAAGTGTAGGTCTATACTTTTTCAAATATTTACCATTTACTCTCAAGGGTCTTTTATCTTCATTTAATTATTCGATCTCATAGGCACCACCAGAAAATGCTTGGATAATCTTAAAAGGTCCTTCCATTTAGGAGACCACTTTCCCATGCTCCTATCCTTTCGATCCATTGGGAGAATTACCTTCAATACCAGATCTTCAGGCAAGAATGTCTTGGGTTTTACTTTCTTGTTGTAAGATTTTTCCACTCTTTTGTTCTGTATCCTTAAAATATCTAAAGCCCTCAGTCTTTCTTCCTCCAAATTAACTAGTTCATCTAACATCATGTTCCAATAATATTCTGAAGGAATATCTTGATGTCTCTGAATTCTTTTTTACTGCAGACAGATTTCAACTGGCAACACTGTGTCATGACCATAGGTTAATTGAAATGGTGTCGTTCTGGTAGCTTCTTTAGGGGAAGTTCGACATGCCCATAAGATTTGGTCCAACGTCTTATGCCAATTCTTTGGCTTTTTTCCTACATGCTTCTTTATCAAGCCAATTACTACCTTATTTGTTGCTTCAACTTGGCCATTGGCTTGCGCATAATAAGGTGTAGACGTTAACAACTTGAATCCAATTTCTGTGGCAAACTCCTACACTTTTCGACCAGTAAATACTTATCCTTGGTCAGTTGTTATTGTCTCATGGATTCCAAACCTATATATAATGTTCTTTTGAATAAATTCAATGACATTCTCTTGGTCTACATTGACTAAAGGAAATGCTTCAATCCACTTAGTGAAATAGTCAATACCCACCAATATATATTTCTGGATTTTAGACGATGTTGGTCAAATCTCTCCAATAATATCCAAAGCCCATCCTCTAAAAGGACAAGGTTTGACAATTGAGTGAAGTTCGCTTGCAGGTGCATGCTGGATGCCTGTATGTATTTGACATTCTTGGCAGCCTTTTGCAAACTCCACACAATCTTTCAGCATAGTAGGCCAATATAATCCTTGTCGAAACAACAACCATTTCATTTTATGGTCTACTTGATGTGCCCCACATGCCATAGCATGTGTAGTTGAAAGGGCTTTGTATGCCTTTGTTTCACTTAGAAATTTTAGTAGTACTCCTTCAGGGTATTTTTGAATAACTCATTTCCCATTAGAATATAACTTAATGCCCTATACTTTGCCTTTCATTCTGTCGAAACCATTTGATTTTAAAAATAATCTACTATAGGCTTTCTCCAATCTTGTTCTGTTAGATTATCTATGAACGGAATTTCGAAGTTTTCTTGGTCAGCGTACCCCAGTTTTGTTGTTTCCAAATATGTTGGAGACAACTTAGTTGATGCTATTATTCCTTTAACTTTGATTGCTTGTTGTAATTTTTCTTTCGAAATTTTATACCCAGATGCAATATGTGCTAAGTCATTAGCCACTTGATTTTTCAATCTTGGTATATGTCGAATGTTGATCACTTCAAATTTTTTCAACAAACGCTTGGCTATTACAAAATACATGATAAGATTTTCTCTTATACATTTGTATTCTTTCGTAACTTGCCTTATAACTAACTCTGAGTCTCCCATTATTTCGACTCGAGTTGCCCCCAATTCCAACAAGATTTCAAGGCCTACAATTAGAGCTTTGTACTCAGCCTCATTGTTCAAACAAGAACCTTCAATCTTGTACTTAAATGTTGTTGGAATTTTACTTGGAGAAATAATTAGAACTCCTACTCCAGTTCCATCTTTATGACTTGAACCATTGAAGTATAACTCCCAGGGTTTGATCTCCAAGTAGTTTAATGATTATTCATTTATTGAGTGGTCAACTATAAAGTCTGTTACCACTTGACCTTTTACAGCCTTGAGAGGCATAAAGGTTAATGAATACTCAGTTAATGCAAGTGCCCATTTTCCAATTCGACTGTGCAAGATGGGTTTCGACAACATATATTTGAAAATATCAAAATGAGACAAAACATAAACATCAACTGGTTTAATATATTGCTTGAGTTTTGTACATGATAAGTAAAGACATAAACATAGTTTTTCAACTTCGCTATATCTAGTTTCTACACCATTTAAAACTCTACTGAGGTAGTAGATGGGTCTTTCGACACCATTTTCATCCTCTTGAGCTAACATGCTTCCTAAGGTTTTATCAGATGCAACTATGTACAATCTCAGACTCCTATTTCTACAAGGAGGTACCAGAATAGGTGGCTTGGTGAGGTATATGAAGGGGTAAGAAAACACTTAGAAGGGGGGGTTGAATAAGTGACTCTTTTCGTTTTCAATACAAAGCTCAAAACAATAATGGAATAACACAGTTATTTTTATCCTGGTTCGTTTGAACTCAAACTACTCCAGTCCACCCGCCAAGGTGATTTTGCTTTTCTCAACACGGACTTAATCCACTATAATCAACTGATTACAATCACACAACAACTGTTGTGACTAACAATGCACAAGTAATCTTACAAGTGACTAACAACACTAAGACTTAAATCTAGTCCTAGTCTGCTTGAGAAATCTGACCAAACTTGGTCTCTCAAGGAACAAAATACAGAAGTATAATCTTTACAGATAATTGAAATAGAGTTTGCTTCTAATCAAGCTATATCACAACTGTGATTTTTCACTTAGAATATAATACACAAAATGTATGAACTATGAGTTTGTGAGCTTTTGAATCTTTCACGTAGTTTCTTATTTGAACGTTGTTGTTGGCTTGCAATAAATGTCCTTCTACTTATAGTAGGAATAATAAGACCGTTGCTGCCTTCAAAGGAAATGGAGAGCATTAAATGCTTTGCGTGTATCCTTGCAAAATTCCATTCTCCAAGAAACTAGTTGTAGGCACTTGAGTGCTTTCAGCCGTCTTTGCATTAATTAGAAAACGTCAGAATGTAAGAACGTGTTTCCTTTTCTTTGACAAGACAAGTTGATTTAGACGTTGTTTCTGAATTTGCTTCCAATGTCTTTAAGTCAGAACATGCTTCATTCAACTTCTGATCAGAGCGTTGCTTGCTAAGAACTTTGAACAGCGCTTGCTTTCAAGTTATCTTCAGAATCAAGAAGCTTGCTAGAAGTTAGAAGATACATTTAAAAAGTAAAGGTTCTTACCAGAGTCAGCAGATGCGTTTGAATAAAAGGTTCTTTTATCAAAGAACTTCTTCATAATCTTTGCTTAGTAATTTAGATTGTTTCTTGTCAGAACATTAACTAAGACATTCAAAACACATCCATTAGAGCATAAATTATCTTAAATATAATTTAGTTATCATCAAAACTCTTTGAGATAAGTCAGAACTAATCTTGTTCTTTCAATCTCCCCCTTTTTGATGATGACAAAAAATTATTTTAGATAAAGAAAAGAAAACAGATTAAGAGATAAGAATCTCCCCCTGAAATGAATATTTCTATGCATAAGACATCCTGAGATTATTTAGTCAGAGTGATACACAGTCTTCTTGAATTTCTTCAGAACTTCTTTAAGAAGATAAATCTTAGCTGGAATATTCTTTCAGAGTTGAGTGATACCTGCAAAAAAAATCTTTTGCACAGAAGGAATTCTTGCAAACTTGGTAGAATGTCTGAGACATAGTCCCATAACTGTTAAACAGTGATTATTTCAAAAATGCACATTTTCTCCCCCTTTTTGGCATAATCAAAAAGTGTAATAAATGAGAAATTTTGAAAGATTTCATAAAAATTTTAAAAATAGATATCCAGAAGTACAAACAAAATAAAATAAGAGACAAAAAAAAACTAGGATTTCTTAGAGACAAGAGCCATCAGAAGATTCTTGATTTTAGAGGAAGATTCACTTTGCATTGCCATCCAGTTCTTGAACTCTTGATTTGTTTGATCTTGCTTATACATGTGTTTATTCAAGACTTCATTCTCCCTCTTTATCTCTTTCAGAGTGTCCATAATGAGTGAGGTAGGAGAAGAAGATGATGAAGCTTCAGTAGAAACAGGGTCAGAAGCAGCAACTGATGAGTCAGACTTCACAAAGGTGGAGAGAAGAGTGCCCAGATCCATTGCAAGGGTTGGCATAGGTTCAGGTCCATCCTTAATTGAAGGTTGATTCAATAGAACAATAGCCAGAGGATTTGAATCTTCAGAGTATTCTTCAGATTCATCGTCTGATATGTCCATCTTATGAGCTGGAGTATCAGCAATCAATAGCGAAGACTTCTTATTCCAAGTATCAGCAGCTTCTGTCTTGAAAGCATGCAGAAGTTTGGAAAAGTTGTCCAGCACCTGAGAGTGGCACAAATCCTGTAACTTCCGTGATTCAACAACCAAAGTTCTTCTGAAAGTTTCCCATATAAGATCTGTTGCTGATGTGTTCACACTTTTGAAGCAATCTTCTTTCAGCGGTTGTAACCATGCTTGAACATTTGTTATAAAATTCTGAAACAAAGTATTTACATCTGGATGAACAGGTTTAGGGACAGTCGTTCTGTAAGATTTGTTTTTCAAGAATTGTAGAGATTGAGAGTCCACTACAGTTCTTAAAAAGCTATTGGTTTCGGGAGTATTTGTAGGTTCAGGTTGGTTAACAAAAATAGGAGGTTCTAATATATCATGAGGTATGGATGGTTCAACAATTTCAGTTTGTTCAAAAATTTGTTATTCTGGAATTTGAGGAGTTGTATGTTGTGGTGAAGTGGGTGGACTGACATCAGGCGAAATTATTATTGTATAAGCAGGAGTGGGAATGAGATTTTGAGGTTGTGGTTGGTTCATAGCAAAAATATTTTCAGTTGGTAGGTTGAAAGGAGGTTTTATGGTTGCTAGAGGTTCATTAATCCCTGGAATTCTCCAAGAGCCAGCATCATACCATCCAGTGGGTCTGGGTGATAAAGGTCTGAGAGGGGGTCTTGAGAAACGTTCAGCAGGAATAGGTTGAAAAACATATGGTTCAGGAGGTTCTGATTAAGAGAGTTCTGATTGGCTGTCAGAATGTTCATCAGAGTCAGAATCACTTAAATCTGTTGAAAACTGATTTTTACTATGGTTGTCAGCAAGGGGTTCAGATGGTGAGGTTTGAGAGGGTTCAGCAGATGCAGATACATTTTTAGAATTATAAACAGGTATAGTTTCAGCATGATTACCTGTCTTCTTTTTCTTCTTCTGAGGAGTGTCAGAAGGTCCTTCTACAGCTTTTCTCTTCATAGATCCTTGGAGAACAACATCAGGAGTAGCTTTATTTCTTCCTTGAAGCCAAGCTGGATCAATAGGTGATCATGTTTCTCTGCAGGTCTCAAGATAGTGAAAAACCATACGAGAATGCTCCCCTGAGTTGAACATAGGAAAGTCAACAATATGAATTCTTCTCTTCTTCACAATAGTTGACAGGCATGGAGAGGGTTCCACCAGTAGTTTGTCAATAATTTTCCTCTTCAGCAAGTTCTTTCCAGTCATAGTCTTACCACATATAGGTTCAAGCTCCCCCAGAAGATTTGCTTCTTTTAGGTGAGCAATTAGACCATTCTCAGTCAGAATGTCTGATAATAACCTCCCCATAGGAATCCAATTCCTCTTTGATTTTGGATTCTTCATCCTTTCATCTTCTCTGGTTTCTTCGACATGGTTCCAGAGGTGTTCAAAAAGAAAGTAGGGCAAATCAATTTTGACATTGGTTCCAAGGCAAAACAACAGATATTGTTGATCAGCGTTGATGTAATCAGGAGAACTGGTGTCTTTTCTGTGGTGAATACATCCATGAATAAGCCTTGTCCAAATCTTATACTTATCTTATAAGTCCCTGACTTTGGAGGAACCTTGACCGTTGGTAAAAATCTATGTATATACCTTAGACATCTCCATTCTTCTAGTGGGCATTCCTGTAACTCCAAGTCCTTTAAATCCCAACAACCTTCTGATTTGATTTTCTGTAATGGATATTTCCTTGCCCATTACAAAGGAGAGAATAACCTTGGGAGTTGCAATAGCGTGAATCCAGAATTCTTTTACCAAATGAGGAAAGACTGGACCAATAAGACGATCAAAGTAGCTTTCCCAACCTTGAAACTTCACAGCAGGGAACAAGTCAAATCCATTCTCTCTGAGATTCTCAAAGTCTACCATTAGCTCACTCAAAACTTCCAAACTTTCTACCGGAATGAGTGTTGTCCTTTCAGGTATAATGTATTGCTTAGAGTGGGTAGAGGAAGAAGAAGCCATTGAAGTTCTTTAGAAAAGAGAAATTTACGAAAAGGGTTTTAAGAGAAAAGTACAATAAAAACTTGAGTTGAAAGAGACAGTAAAGAATGAAAAGGGTTTTTCAAAAAGTATTTATAGGCATTAATTTCAGAGAATAGGTTAAGAATTAAAATTAAAAGTATTTAAGACATAATTAAAATAAAGATTAAAACGGATTTAAAAACGAATCTCATCATTACTTGCATTTAATTATTTGGTAAAAATGAGGGAAAACGTGAGATTATGGCTAATCATCAATTGTTACCTAGAACGTCATCAATAGCTTTTGCACGCTTGACCTTTCAGAAACACACCACGTGTTCATCTCCTGAAGGATGCATGTAATAACTGTTTGTTCTAATGAATTTCTGAACTACACTTGGACATGAAGCGTTAGAATGTTTCATAACTTTTTATATAGCTTATGTTACAACTTCTCTTCTTACTTCTGAAGAGTTGTTGATCAGAGAATTCATTTCAGAAAGTTCTGAAGTCAGTCATAGAAAATAAATATTATTTTACTCAGGACATAATTCCATACAAATATTTTTCAAAATGAAATTAAATCTATCTTCTGAAAGGGGTTTGGTAAAAATGTCAGCCCATTGATGGTCTGTTTTTACAAAAATCAAGTTTAAAATTCCCTTTTGAATATAGTCCCTTATGAAATGATATTTAATTTCTATATGTTTGGCTTTAGAATGTAAGATTGGATTTTTAGAAAGACAAATAGAAGAAGTATTGTCACTGAAGATAGGAATCTTACTTTCATAAAGGTTGAAATCTTCTAGTTGACTTTTCATCTAAATCATCTGAGAGCTACATCCAGCAGCAGATATATATTCAATTTATGTGGTTGATAGAGCAATTGTTGCTTGCTTCTTGCTGTACCATGAGATAAGATTGTCACCCAAAAGCTAGCAGCTTCCAGAGGTGCTTTTTCTTTCAATTCTATCTCAAGCAAAGTCAGCATCACAATAACCTGCTAGTTTGTAATATTGTGATCTTCTGTAACACAGACCAAGATTAGCAGTACCTTTCAGATACCTAAGAATTCTCTTAACAGTTGTTAAATGAGATTCTCTAGGATCTGATTGGAATCTAGCACACAAGCACACGCTAAATAATATATCAGGTCTAGATGCAGTCAGATAGAGAAGGGATCCAATCATACCTCTATAGAGCTTCTGATCTACTTTCATACTTACCTCATCTTTACCTAGAATGCAGGTTGGATGCATAGGTGTCTTGGCATCTTTGCTTTCTGACATTTGAAATTTCTTCAGAAGTTCTTTAACATACTTCGTCTGATGTATGAAAGTTCCTTCTGGAGTCTGGTTGATTTGAATTCCAAGAAAGAATTTCAATTCACCCATCATGCTCATTTCAAATTATGCCTGCATGGTCTTAGCAAATTCTTTTCCAAGGGAGATATTAGAGGTTCCAAAAATTATCTCATCAACGTAAATTTGACAGATTAAAATATCATTTTTAAATGTTTTTCTGAAGAGAGTTATGTCCACTTTTCCTCTGGTAAAATCTTTTTCTAATAGAAAATTACTCAGACGATCATACCAAGCTCTGGGAGCTTGTTTTAAATCGTACAAAGACTTTTTCAGTTTAAAAACATGTTCTGGATGCTTTGAATTATTAAATCCAGGAGGTTGATGGACATATACTTCTTTTTCAATATAACCATTTAGAAATGCACTTTTAACATCCATTTGATACAATGAAATGTTATTTTGTACAGCAAAAGAAATTAATAATCTTATAGATTCTAACCTGGCGACTGGGGCAAAGGTTTCATTATAATCAATTCCTTATTGCTGACTATAACCCTGTGTAATCAGTCGTGCTTTGTTTCTGATTACTTCTCCTTGTTCGTTCAATTTGTTTATGAATACCCATTTGGTTCCTATAACATTGAATCCTTTGGGTCTTAGAACTAGATTCCATACATCATTCTTGGAGAATTAATTTAGTTCTTCTTGCATTGCTAAGATCCAATCATTATCTTCCAGAGCTTCATCAATGGTAGTTGGCTCAATCAGAGAGACTAAACCAAACAAAGATTCTTCATTGATTCTGAGAGATGATCTTGTTCTGATGGGATCTTCTTTTCTTCCAATGATTACGTCTTCTTTGTGAGCTGAAGATAATCTAGGAAACCTTTTCTGTGTGGGTTGGTCAGAGATTCTGAGATTGTTCAAAGCATTGTCAAGAGGATGATTTGCTACATCTTCTTTTGCTTCTGAACTTTCAGAGTTTGAGTGATGATCTTCTGTACCTATAGAAAAATCAATTTGCTTTGGCTATTGTTGGCCAAGCTTATCATCAAACCTGACTTTGATTGATTCTTCAACAATCAGAGTTTCTGTGTTGTATACTCTATAGCCTTTTGAGCGTTCAGAGTATCCAAGCAGGAAACACTTTTGTGCTTTGGAATCAAACTTATTCAGAGTTTCTTTGGTTTTTAGAATAAAACAAGTACATCCAAAAGGATGGAAATAAGAAATGTTGGGCTTTCTGTTTTTCCACAATTCATAGGGAGTCTTTTCAAGAATAGGTCTTATAGAGATTCTATTCTGAATGTAACACGCTGTATTCACAGCTTCTTCCCAAAAGTGCTTAGCCATATTTGTTTCATTGATCATGGTTCTGGCCATCTCTTGTAATGTTCTATTCTTTCTTTCTACAACTCCATTTTGCTGGGGAGTTCTAGGACAAGAAAAATTATGAACAATACCATTTTCTTTAAAATATTTTTCAAAATAATGATTTTCAAATTCACCACCATGATCACTTCTAACTTTTGTGATTTTAAAATCTTTTTCATTTTGCACTTGAGTACAGAAGTCAATGAATACAGCATGTGACTATATCCTTGTGTTTTAAAAACTTTACCCATGTCCATCTGCTGAAGTCATCAACGGTGACCAATCCATACTTCTTGCCTCTGATGGATGCAGTTTTAACTGGCCCAAACAGATCAATATGAAGTAACTCTAATGGCTTAGAGGAAGAGACAACATTTTTAGATTTAAAGGAAGGTTTTGAAAATTTTCCTTTTTGACATGCTTTGCGCAGAGCATCTGAGTTGTACTTCAGATTAGGAAGTCCTATGACTAAATTTAATTTATTTAGTTGAGAGATTTTTCTAAGACTGACATGTCCCAATCTTCTGTGCCATACCCATTGCTCATTGCTAACATACAAAAGACATTTGATGTTTTGAGATTTAAGATCTGATAAATCAATTTTGTAAATGTTGTTCTTTCTCTTTCCAGAAAAGAGGATTGATCCATCCTTTTGACTTACAGCTTTATAGGAGTTTTGATTGAAGATAATGTCATAGCCATTGTCACTTAATTGACTTATGGACAATAGATTATGAGCTAATCCTTCTACTAATAAAACATTAGAGATAGAAGGAAGGTTACCATTTCCTATGGTTCCAGAACCAATAATCCTCCCTTTCTGATTACCTCCAAACTTCACATCTCCTCCAGCTTTAAGTTCCAGGCTTTGGAACATAGACCTTTTTCCCGTCATGTGTCGTGAGCACCCAGAGTCCAGGTACCATAACTAGTGTTTCAATTGAGCTGTTAAGCACATCTGCAACAAATATTATTTTATCCTTAGGTACCCATATCTTTTTGGGTCCTTTTGGGTTAGCATAAGAGTTTCCAGAATGTGATGTATATTTTATATCATGTGAGTGTCCAAACTTGAATTGCTTATTCAGAGGTTTGTAAGTGAAGGTCATTTTAGCAACAGGTTTTGGAATGTATGTCTCCTTCCCTTTGGGAGGTTCATATCCAATTCCTCTTCTGTTTTTCCCACTAACTCCATAGATCATTGAAGCCATTTTACTTCTGTCTATGCTTTTAGCAAGAAAATATTTAAAGCTATAGTCATATTCTTTCAGAATATCTTTTGAACCAGACACAAACTCTGAACTAAAATTCTTTTGAACAATTTCCTTTTCAAGTTTAAGATTGTTTTCTAAAAGTTCAGATTTTTCTGTTTCAAGTTTCTTAAAATCAGATGCAAGACTCTTCTTGAGTTTCTTGTATTTTATTTTGAGCTTACTATAGTTTTCCAAAAGTTCTGATAAACTATCAACAAGTTCTTCTCTAGAAAATTCAGAAAATACCTCTCTTTGTTCTGACTCACAGTCTGAGTCATTTTCTGTGATAGCCATTAAGGCTAGGTTGGCATTTTCATCTTCAGAACCAGATTCATCTTCAGAAGAATCTGAGTCATCCCAGGTTGCCATCATTCCTTTCTTCTTTCCAAATCTCTTCTTTGGTCTTTCTTTTTGAAGCTTTGGACAATCACTTTTGAAGTGACCAGGTTCTTTGCATTCATAACAGATGATCTCTCTTCTATTTGACTTTTTGTGTCCAGAAGATTCTGGTTTATCTTCTGACTTCTTGAAGTTCCTGAACTTATTTTGTCTGTGCTTCCACAGATGATTGATCCTTTTGGAGAGAAAAGATAGTTCGTCTTCTTCTGAAGCTGATTCTTCAGAATTTTCTTCTTCAGCCTGAAAAGCGTTAGTATCAAATTTCTTAATTGATTTAAGGGCTAGAGACTTACCTTTCTTCTGAGGCTCATGTTCATCCAGTTCAATCTCATGACTTCTGATAGCGCTGATGAGTTCCTCCAGAGGCACATTGTTCAGATCTTTTGACACCTTGAAGGCGGTGACCATTGGTGCCCATCTTCTAGGTAAGCTTCTGATGAAATTTTTCACATGATCTTCTTTGGTATACCCTTTGTTCAAAACTCTCAGACCAGCGATCAGAGTTTGAAACCTAGAGAACATTGCTCCTATAGACTCACTCTCTTCAACTTTGAAGGCTTCATACTTCTGAACTAAAGCTAGAGCTTTAGACTCCTTAACTTGAGCGTTTCCTTCATGAGTCATTTTGAGAGACTTAAACATATCATGCGCTGTATCTCTATTAGTGATTTTTTTCATATTCTACTTTAGAGATAGCATTTAAAAAAATATTTCTAGCTCTGTGATGATTTTTAAAATCAGCTTTTTGTTTTCTATCCATATATTTTCTATCCACTTTGTTTCCTTCTGAATATGTAGGATATTTGTAACCATCCAAGACTATATCCCAAAGATCACTATCATGACCTAGAAAGAAACTTTCTAGTCTATCTTTCCAGTACTCAAAATCTTCTCCAACAAACACTGGAGGTTTGTTGTAACTATTATTGTTTTGTTCAGCGGCCATTGTGTTTTCTTCTGGATCTTTTCCTGACACGGTTAAGTGTTGAGCTCAGAGTCAAGCTCTGATACCAATTGAAGGGGTAAGAAAACACTTAGAAGGGGGGGTTGAATAAGTGACTCTTTTCATTTTTAATACAAAGCTCAAAACAATAATGGAATAACACAGTTATTTTTATCCTGGTTCGTTTGAACTCAAACTACTCCAGTCCACCCGCTAAGGTGATTTCGCCTTTCTCAACAAGGACTTAATCCACTATAATCAACTGATTACAATCACACAACAACTGTTGTAGCTAACAATGCATAAAGTAATCTTACAAGTGACTAATAACACTAAGACTTAAATCTAGTCCTAGTCTGCTTGAGAAATCTGACCAAACTTGGTCTCTCAAGGAACAAAATACAGAAGTATAATCTTTACGGATAATTGAAATAGAGTTTGCTTCTAATCAAGCTATATCACAACTGTTATTTTTCACTTAGAATATAATGCATAAAATGTATGAACTATGAGTTTGTGAGCTTTTGAATCTTTCACGTAGTTTCTTGTTTGAACGTTGTTGTTGGCTTGCGATAAATGTCCTTCTACTTATAGTAGGAATAATAAGACCGTTGCTGCCTTCAAAGGAAATGGAGAGCATTAAATGCTTTGTGTGTATCCTTGCAAAATTCTATTCTCCAAGAAACTAGTTGTAGGCACTTGAGTGCTTTCAACCATCTTTGCATTAATTAGCAAACGTCAGAATGTAAGAACGTGTTTCCTTTTCTTTGACAAGACAAGTTGATTTAGACGTTGTTTCTGAATTTGCTTCCAATGTCTTTAAGTCAGAACATGCTTCATTCAACTTCTGATCAGAACGTTGCTTGCTAAGAACTTTGAACAACGCTTACTTTCAAGTTATCTTCAGAATCAAGAAGCCTGCTAGAAGTTAGAAGATACATTTAAAAAGTAAAGGTTCTTACCCGAGTCAACAGATGCGTTTGAATAAAAGGTTCTTTTATCAAAGAACTTCTTCATAATCTTTGCTTAGTACTTTAGATTGTTTCTTGTCAGAACATTAACTAAGACATTCAAAACACATTCATTAGAGCATAAATTATCTTAAATATAATTTAGTTATCATCAAAACTCTTTGAGATAAGTCAGAACTAATCTTGTTCTTTCAGTATCCTTTGATCTTGTCGAAGGCCTCTTGTTGTTCTTGCCCCCACTCGAATCCTCCTTTGTTGAGTCGAAGTAGTGGTGAGAAGAAGGCTTGAGTTTTTCCACTTAAGTTGGATATAAATCTCCTCAGGAAATTTATCTTGCCAGGTAGAGATTGCAACTCGTTCTTTCTAGTTGGCGCTTTCACTTCCAAAATGGCTTTGGTCTTGTTCTGGTTTATTTCGATTCCCTTTTGTGGACCACAAAGCCTAAGAAATCTCCTGCTTTTACGCAGAAAGCGCACTTTAGAGGATTCATCTTTAGACCATAGCTTCTCATCCTTTCGAAGGACTATCAAAGCTGATCTATGTGATTCTTCCCTGAAACAAATTTGACAACAATATCGTCAATATAAATCTGCATAAAAGTTTCAATAAAATCATGGAAGATAGAATTCATTTCTCTTTGATATGTTGCCCCTACATTTTTTAGGCCAAAGGGCATCACTATCCATTCATAAGTGCCTAAAGCTCCAGGGCATCGAATTGTTGTTTTTGACACATCCTCTTCAGCAATGAAAATTTGATTATACCCAGAGTATCCATCAAGCATACTCATGTATTCAAAGCCATCGACTGAATCGACAAGTATTTCCGCCACAGGTATTGGATATTCATCTTTGGGTGTTGCAGCATTTAAATCTCTAAAATCAATGCACACCCTTAAGGTACCATTTTTCTTTATAACTGGTACTATATTTGTAATCCATTCGACATACCTGGTCGTTCGGATGAACTTGTATTTCAACAATCTTTCGACTTTTGTCTTGATCTTTGACAAGATCTCTGGGGCAAAATGCCTTGGGGTTTGCTTGACATGCTTTTTTCTAGGCTTTATTGGAAGTTGAAGCTCCACCAATCCTCTGTCGAGGCCAGGAATTTTGTCATGATTCCATGTAAAGCAGTCTTTAAACTCCTTCAACAATTGGATCATTTCGACCTTGAGCGCTGGATCTATCTTCGCACCGATGTCTATTGGTCTTTTCACCAATCCTTCGCCCAGGTATATTTCTTCCAGAGGATCTTGCACTTGCATTTTAACATTGTTTGCCAATGGATCCTTTTCAAAACCCAAAGGCTCATCATCATAGATGGAATCTAGCCTTTGGCTTCACACTTCCTCCCTTCTTAAGTCAGGTGGCTCTGGGTCGAAGTCTTTCCCAGGGCCTTTAGGAAATGGCACTTGTTCATTGGCTTTGATAGCCATATACTTCGCTTCAGCCTCTAAGGTCGCTATCATTCTTTTTTCGGCAACATATGTCGAAATCCTTTACAAGGCTTGTGACTTAGTCATAATCACGGAATTCACTTCCCCAGCCTATTGTCTGTATATCATCAGTTCCTCCAAAATCGATGTTGGACAAATCCTCCCTATCCCATTGAAACCCATGATCCGGATGTAGGTATAGGGAATAAAATGTGTTAGGGGCTGGCGCCAAGTCGAAATCTAGAGGATTACATGGCCCTATATGGGCCAAATTTTTGTCGAAGCTTGTTCTGCCAACATTGTTGGCTTCGACCATATAATAACTCCGGTCAGCTTCGAATTTTCCACTATTCCATATGGGCGCTAGATTGTGACACGCTGATGCATTGATGATGGCACTGCTCCTATGCCATGGATCCACACCCTGCCTAGGAGAAAATTATAATTAGGTTTCACTGAGATGACCATGAACATTGTTGGTCGAACTATGGATCCCACTTTGAGTTCTAACTCTATCACTCCCATGGTAGTCCCAACTCCACCTTCATAGTTCGACAGAACCATGTTATGGGGTTTGATATCTTCATCCCCCTTGCCCATCTTTCTCAGCATGCATTATGGGATTATATTTACTGTGGCTCCACAATCAACCAGAACCTTGTTTATGGTTGCTTCCCCTACTTTTACCCTGATGAATAATGGTTTGAGGTGATTCTTCATCGCCTCAATGGGGCGTTCGAAGAAATCATTTTGCTCTTTGACACAACCATTGTTCATAATGTAATAACAAACTGGACTATGTTTGGCCATCTCCCGTTCGACCTCCCAGTCAGTCTCTTCGACTTTGACTTGTCGGTCATACTCCCTAGGTAACACTGACACCATATTGACCATAATATCCAGTGTAGTGTCTGACCCAGAATCACATTCATCTTCTAATTCATTTTATCCAATCCACTTCAATCTTTTGGCTACTGGCTCTCTTTCCAAAGGCTTTCTTAGTTTGCCCTTTCCTTTTCTTTGTGGAACATTAGTGCTTGTTTCTGGTTGGGGCCCTTGTGTAGCCTCTCTTTCGGCTTTTCGACGTCTTTGATATCTCCTCCATTGAGAGCGTGTCATGGGGTTTTTTCCCTTGTAGTTGCTCGACACATAAGCCACTTTGTTTATTGTTGTTTGGAATTCCTCTCTATAGGACAAGGGGGATCCTCTTGGTACATCGAATGTTCACCATTTTTCCTCGTTGGGCCTTTTCCTGCTTGTTGTTTTCAACCAGGTGTCCACAAGGATATTTGTTGGAGGCCTGAATGTTGGTGGCCTTAACCTGATTGATTGACCCCTTTTGGTACCCTCTTCTAGGGTCATATCTCACCTCAGGATCCATGTTGGGTTTGGCACTGGTTCTCCATTTCTTCTTTGTCGCATGCATACCTTGTATGTGTTTAGCAGCTTTTTTGTCGAAGATGGAGCTACATCTTGGGCATAGCATGACTTTTGACTTTTTTTTCGGGCATCTTTACAGAAAGTCTACCAAATCTTCATTTTCTTTAGGAAATGCAGTTTTGTTGACTTCCTATTGTCTTATGGCATCTTATGAAGCCTTAGGTTCAGATGCTTCAACCATATTGATTTGCACATTGCCCTTACCAGCTATATTTAGCTTTTGCATCTTGGCTTCTAGGCCCACCGTCGAACCTGTGACAGCAGCCAAGTAGGAACCTGCAGCAGTTCCTTTGTTTGAACCTTCAGTGGCCCCTTTGTTTATGCCTTCATTAGCCTTTTTCTGTATCATCTCGACAGCTTCTTTGCTAACATCTTCAGTGAAACTGCCAAAGACGGTTTTGTTGATGAAATTTGCTGAGACTTTGACCATGTTGATGCTTGAAGGTTCAACATAGTTAGCCTCATCTTGTAATTGGTTTGCGTCAATCTTCATGGGTGGCTTGTCAACAAACTTAAGCCTTCCATCTTTGATTGCGCCTTAAACGAGATCCCTGAACAGAAAATATTGTGAGGTTTTATGGCCCAAAAAATTATGATATTTACAAAAACCACTCTTTTTCCTTTGATCTAAAGGAGGCATTTTTTCCCCAGGAGGAACTATCATGTGGCCTTCTTTAACTAACAAGTCAAATATCTCTTCACATTTTGTGACGTCGAAACTATATGTTTTCTTTGGGAACCTATCACTATTCTTTTCAGTTTCAATATGATTTTTTCCATTTGAGGGCGTTAACAATCTGCAAGAGTATCGTGACCCTTGCTTTAACTCTTCTAAATTGATCTTTCTCTCTTTGACAGTTAAAGGATCATTAGATGTCTCTGGATCATCATCATCCATTTCGACATACGCTACCCTTTCTCTTCAATGGTTCTTATTTGTCTTAACTTTTTTAGCCTTAAGGCATTCCACCTGTCGAACTCTATCAGCTAATTGGGTCATATCTCTCACGTATTGAGTATCTAATTTCTTCCTAATGGAATATAATCTAGACCTCCTGCAGCCATTTCGACTAACTCATGTTTAGGCACTTGTGTAAAGCATCTGGCCTTGAGTAATCGAAATCTGTTCAGATACTCATCAATTGGCTCAGTGAACCTCCTTTTCACACTAGCCAATTCTTTCAAACTTATTTTGGTTTGTCCCATATAGAACTGTTCATGGAACAATCTCTCCAACTAATTCCAATTATGGATCGAATTGGCTGGGAGTGTGGTAAACCAAGTCGAGGCATTTTTGGTCAAGGAACTTGGGAAATACTTAATCCTAAGATTCTCATTATTAGAAATTTCCCCACACTCTATAAAATACCTTGCTATAGGTTCGACAGTGGACTCTGTTGTATCCCCTGAAAATTTGGTGAACTTTGGAACTTTCCACCTAGGAGGTGATTCTGATTGCAAGATATAATCTAACAATGGAGATGTAAAGTTTGGCCTATGAAACCCGATGTTGACTCCATTTTGTGCCATGATTCTCTCAACCATGGCTGTCAAGTTATTATCTGGTGCATAGTTGTGGTGTCAAACCTGCTGTACTACTTCATCAGCATTTTGGTTTCTATTTACCATAACTATACCTTGTTCGACAGCTCTAGGGATTTGTCGGACAATCCTGGGTATTTCGACTCTAGGTTGTTCAATTTTCACTCTATGGTTTATCCTATCTGGCTGTGGATTTTGGTTAATGGTCATGTCATCCTCTAAGACTACTCCTTGATTTCCTCTTATCAACTCTCTTTGGGGTTGTCGAATAGGTTGGGGAACCCCAAAAAATTCAGCCATGTGCGTCATTTGCTGATTCGACTGGGTGATATTTTGTATTAGAGGGTTAAGCATTATACTCAAAGTTTGTGCCAACATTTTCACCATGTCATGGTTGCTTTCATCCATTTGTTGCCTCAAAATTGATGTAGAAGCATTTGTGAGGCTTGGCATCGTATGGGATGTTCCTCCTAAGACTTGGTTCCAACCTAAATTTTCCATACCAGTTCCAGATCCCTGCAATGTTGAAGATGCACTCACCAAAGGTTCTGAAAATATGGATGAAGCATTCATAAGGCTTGCCATTTTAGTAGTTGGCATGCCATAAGGTTGTTCTCGACCCATCCAGGATGTCGAAAATCCTAGAGGGACATAGGGTCGAACCCCTAGACTTCCCCTTGGTGGGGGCGTTCCTGATGGACCCCTAGGAACTACATAAGAAAGTATTGGTCTTGTTTGTATAGCCGTCAACACTGGTGTCGAACCAACTGTTGATGGCATAGGCTCACTAACTGTTGGCATAACAGTATTTCCAATGCTAGAAATTGGTGGAGGCATTTCTCCACTACTATACGGATTAGCCATTTTACTATTTCTTCTCTTAGGTATGTATTCGTGGGTGGTTGTTTTGCCACTTCTCAATAACATACAACAATCTTTGAAAGAAAAGAAATTACTTGAAGCATAAAACTATTTTTATCAGAGTTTGTAAAACAAGAAAACTTAGCAACGTCCCACTGGGCGTGCCAATTTGTTTACCGTGAAAATTGATAAACAACCGCTGATCTTCCAAAATGGGTTATTTTGGTGACTTGTAGGATCGATCAGATTGATCCTAGGACATATGCTAAGTTAGTTTGTAAGTGTAACGCTGTGGGAGAACTGACTTGATTGTTTTGCGTTTTATCGCAATTATGCGGATAGCAAGAGTCGCCATCGACTTTTCTTTTATCCAAAAGGAAAGGCTGAAAAGAACAGGAAAGACCTTTAGAGATGATTTCTTCAGTTCTGGGGGTAGATTATGAAAAGGTAAGGTATTAACACTCTTTTCATCCATAGTTATCTACGGGCTCTTAGTTGCTTGCTAGATCACTTGCTTTTGTTTGAAAGTGTGTGTGATCGGTGGGAATAGAATTGACTATTTTGAAATGCTGGTTCGCGTTTTGCGTTTGTTTTTGCAAAATGTCGCGGTAAGCAAGAGTCGTCATCGTCTTTTATTTTATCCAACAAGGAAAGGACAAAAGCACAGAAAAATTCCTTTTTGAGATATTTCTCGGGTTCGGGAGGTAGATTATAGAAAGGGAAGGTGTTAACACCCTTTCTATCCGTGGTTATCCACGGGCTCTTAGGTACTTGCTCATTGTGTTTTCAAAATTTGCTTTTCTTTGGTGTTTGTGGGTTTGAAAAGAGTTTTTGTTTTGAAGAGAGTGTAAGTGCGAAAATTTTTTGTTTTAAAAGGAGCAAGTACTTAAGAACCATCTACCTACTCAAAAAGGAATTAAACTGTACAAATGTCCTTTAGACAGTGCTATCCCACTATTGAGGAGTAGGTAGCATCATCGTTGGAGTTTTCGGGTCAATTGGATTAAGGGACGTGTGGTCACTAAAGCAATGTTAGGACGCCTTAGCGGTAACCCTAATGTCTTAGATCATTTTTCCGAGGCAACCGTTTCGAGGCAACTATGATCTTTGGACAAGAGGGCGACCTCTAAAACTTCCTATACTCAATAACCACGTTCGAGGCAACCAAGTGAGGTGTACCCTAAGAGTGCGCATGTGCGAGTGTGTTATTTCGGTTAATTTTATCTGTACATGTCATGGGTTATCTATATTGATTTTAGATTAAAGATTGATCTTGTCATGCATTGCCTACTTATCAAACATCTAACAATTAATAGTTGCGGAAATTAAATTTGCGGGAAGTAAATCTAAACTATTACAAGGCGTCGGACCTGTGACAGCAGCCAAGTAGGAACCTGCAGCAGTTCCTTTGTTTGAACCTTCAGTGGCCCCTTTGTTTATGCCTTCATTAGCCTTTTTCTGTATCATCTCGACAGCTTCTTTGCTAACATCTTCAGTGAAACTGCCAAAGACGGTTTTGTTGATGAAATTTGCTGAGACTTTGACCATGTTGATGCTTGAAGGTTCAACATAGTTAGCCTCAGCTTGTAATTGGTTTGCGTCAATCTTCATGGGTGGCTTGTCAACAAACTTAAGCCTTCCATCTTTGATTGCGCCTTAAACGAGATCCCTGAACAGAAAATATTGTGAGGTTTTATGGCCCAAAAAATTATGATATTTACAAAAACCACTCTTTTTCCTTTGATCTAAAGGAGGCATTTTTTCCCCAGGAGGAACTATCATGTGGCCTTCTTTAACTAACAAGTCAAATATCTCTTCACATTTTGTGACGTCGAAACTATATGTTTTCTTTGGGAACCTATCACTATTCTTTTCAGTTTCAATATGATTTTTTCCATTTGAGGGCGTTAACAATCTGCAAGAGTATCGTGACCCTTGCTTTAACTCTTCTAAATTGATCTTGCTCTCTTTGACAGTTAAAGGATCATTAGATGTCTCTGGATCATCATCATCCATTTCGACATACGCTACCCTTTCTCTTCAATGGTTCTTATTTGTCTTAACTTTTTTAGCCTTAAGGCATTCCACCTGCCGAACTCTATCAGCTAATTGGGTCATATCTCTCACGTATTGAGTATCTAATTTCTTCCTAATGGAATATAATCTAGACCTCCTGCAGCCATTTCGACTAACTCATGTTTAGGCACTTGTGTAAAGCATCTGGCCTTGAGTAATCGAAATCTGTTCAGATACTCATCAATTGGCTCAGTGAACCTCCTTTTCACACTAGCCAATTCTTTCAAACTTATTTTGGTTTGTCCCATATAGAACTGTTCATGGAACAATCTCTCCAACTAATTCCAATTATGGATCGAATTGGCTGGGAGTGTGGTAAACCAAGTCGAGGCATTTTTGGTCAAGGAACTTGGGAAATACTTAATCCTAAGATTCTCATTATTAGAAATTTCCCCACACTCTATAAAATACCTTGCTATAGGTTCGACAGTGGACTCTGTTGTATCCCCTGAAAATTTGGTGAACTTTGGAACTTTCCACCTAGGAGGTGATTCTGATTGCAAGATATAATCTAACAGTGGAGATGTAAAGTTTGGCCTATGAAACCCGATGTTGACTCCATTTTGTGCCATGATTCTCTCAACCATGGCTGTCAAGTTATTATCTGGTGCATAGTTGTGGTGTCGAACCTGCTGTACTACTTCATCAGCATTTTGGTTTCTATTTACCATAACTATACCTTGTTCGACAGCTCTAGGGATTTGTCGGACAATCCTGGGTATTTCGACTCTAGGTTGTTCAATTTTCACTCTATGGTTTATCCTATCTGGCTGTGGATTTTGGTTAATGGTCATGTCATCCTCTAAGACTACTCCTTGATTTCCTCTTATCAACTCTCTTTGGGGTTGTCGAATAGGTTGGGGAACCCCAAAAAATTCAGCCATGTGCGTCATTTGCTGATTCGACTGGGTGATATTTTGTATTAGAGGGTTAAGCATTATACTCAAAGTTTGTGCCAACATTTTCACCATGTCATGGTTGCTTTCATCCATTTGTTGCCTCAAAATTGATGTAGAAGCATTTGTGAGGCTTGGCATCGTATGGGATGTTCCTCCTAAGACTTGGTTCCAACCTAAATTTTCCATACCAGTTCCAGATCCCTGCAATGTTGAAGATGCACTCACCAAAGGTTCTGAAAATATGGATGAAGCATTCATAAGGCTTGCCATTTTAGTAGTTGGCATGCCATAAGGTTGTTCTCGACCCATCCAGGATGTCGAAAATCCTAGAGGGACATAGGGTCGAACCCCTAGACTTCCCCTTGGTGGGGGCGTTCCTGATGGACCCCTAGGAACTACATAAGAAAGTATTGGTCTTGTTTGTATAGCCGTCAACACTGGTGTCGAACCAACTGTTGATGGCATAGGCTCACTAACTGTTGGCATAACAGTATTTCCAATGCTAGAAATTGGTGGAGGCATTTCTCCACTACTATACGGATTAGCCATTTTACTATTTCTTCTCTTAGGTATGTATTCGTGGGTGGTTGTTTTGCCACTTCTCAATAACATACAACAATCTTTGAAAGAAAAGAAATTACTTGAAGCATAAAACTATTTTTATCAGAGTTTGTAAAACAAGAAAACTTAGCAACGTCCCACTGGGCGTGCCAATTTGTTTACCGTGAAAATTGATAAACAACCGCTGATCTTCCAAAATGGGTTATTTTGGTGACTTGCAGGATCGATCAGATTGATCCTAGGACATATGCTAAGTTAGTTTGTAAGTGTAACGCTGTGGGAGAACTGACTTGATTGTTTTGCGTTTTATCGCAATTATGCGGATAGCAAGAGTCGCCATCGACTTTTCTTTTATCCAAAAGGAAAGGCTGAAAAGAACAGGAAAGACCTTTAGAGATGATTTCTTCAGTTCTGGGGGTAGATTATGAAAAGGTAAGGTATTAACACTCTTTTCATCCATAGTTATCTACGGGCTCTTAGTTGCTTGCTAGATCACTTGCTTTTGTTTGAAAGTGTGTGTGATCGGTGGGAATAGAATTGACTATTTTGAAATGCTGGTTCGCGTTTTGCGTTTGTTTTTGCAAAATGTCGCGGTAAGCAAGAGTCGTCATCGTCTTTTATTTTATCCAACAAGGAAAGGACAAAAGCACAGAAAAATTCCTTTTTGAGATATTTCTCGGGTTCGGGAGGTAGATTATAGAAAGGGAAGGTGTTAACACCCTTTCTATCCGTGGTTATCCACGGGCTCTTAGGTACTTGCTCATTGTGTTTTCAAAATTTGCTTTTCTTTGGTGTTTGTGGGTTTGAAAAGAGTTTTTGTTTTGAAGAGAGTGTAAGTGCGAAAATTTTTTGTTTTAAAAGGAGCAAGTACTTAAGAACCATCTACCTACTCAAAAAGGAATTAAACTGTACAAATGTCCTTTAGACAGTGCTATCCCACTATTGAGGAGTAGGTAGCATCATCGTTGGAGTTTTCGGGTCAATTGGATTAAGGGACGTGTGGTCACTAAAGCAATGTTAGGACGCCTTAGCGGTAACCCTAATGTCTTAGATCATTTTTCCGAGGCAACCGTTTCGAGGCAACTATGATCTTTGGACAAGAGGGCGACCTCTAAAACTTCCTATACTCAATAACCACGTTCGAGGCAACCAAGTGAGGTGTACCCTAAGAGTGCGCATGTGCGAGTGTGTTATTTCGGTTAATTTTATCTGTACATGTCATGGGTTATCTATATTGATTTTAGATTAAAGATTGATCTTGTCATGCATTGCCTACTTATCAAACATCTAACAATTAATAGTTGCGGAAATTAAATTTGCGGGAAGTAAATCTAAACTATTAAATTTGCGGGAAGTAAATCTAAACTATTAATAGTTGCGGAAATTAAATTTTCGGGTATTTACATCGCCAAAAACAAACCCTTTAATTTAAATTGCGGAAAGCAAAAATAAAATGATAAATAAATAAAAGTCCTAATGAAACTATTACATACTGGAAGCAATTACAATATTGGATAAAATAAGACGCGTGCGAGAAAATTAGATCGACGCATTTTTAGGGAATTTTTTTTATTAATAACCAAGTATTAAAATAATATTTCGCAAATAACCGGGTTATGGAAAAAAATACGCAAATAACCATGTTTCAGATGACTCCCCAAAGGAGGAGCCATCTGAAATGGCGCATGCACCTCCTTTTTTAAGGGAGGCGCCATCTCACTTGGCGCCTATGTGCTTAGGGCATGCCCTAAGCCAAGTGAGATGGCGCCTATGTGTAATTTTAGGGCAAAAAATTTTTTTTTTTAAATTTTTTTTCCTGTGCATTTCCTGTTGGACAGAGATCAACAAAATGGACTTTTTATTAAAAAAAAAATAATTACATCCAACTGTATTACATTAAAATAACAGTAAAAAAAATGGATACAAAAATACTAGGAAAAAAAAGATACATCAGTGATCCCCCGGAACCCAGTAATGACCCCTGGTTCCGCATCCCCGTCCTCGCCTTTCTCTTGCTGGGTGCCGTCGCGTTTCCTGCTGCGGAAAGGTCGATGGCCCAGCAAAGTCAATGCGGTCCGAATCCATAAAATCGGTAAGATCTCCATATCTAGAAGATCCGCTCTGGTACAGTCGGTTACCCATACCCTCAAAGTTTGGTCGTGTTGGCGGTGGGTGGGGTTCCATGGTTGGTCGGTAGCATTGGTCGTCTGAGTATGGGGGGTAGAAAGGAAATGGATCTTGGGGTGTTTGGTATTGAGGATGTTGGGTGGTTTGGTGATATGGTGGGTGATGGTAGGTTTGGTCGGCTTGGTCATAATCTTCTGACATTCCCATATCAGGACTAAGGCTGGATGTTGAGGGCGCCATATTGGGATATGTGGAAGACTGAAATTGTGTGTGGGGTATGTGGGTGTGCTGGTATTGGGGTTGGTATTGTGGTTGGGTTTGAGGCGTATCGGGGTATTGGTAGTTTGGTGGTGATTGTGGTTGGTAGTACGGCATTTGATTGTAGTTGTGTTGTGGCGGGGAATGTGGTTGGGTGTTTGTGGGTTTGTTTCTTCTTGGGGGTTGGTGGGAGGTTGATGGGTTTTGGGTTTGTTGATGGGGAATCGATGGTTGTGCCCATTGTGTGTGTGGGTCAACCAAGTACCTCGAATCAGACACGTGCATTTCTGGGTTACTAACCGACCTGTACCACGACATATATTGATCGGTGTGTCGCATGTTACCTTGAGTAAGGAAAACCGGGAATTGCAAGACGTATCGGTGACGCCTCTGCCACATCTTACACCATTCCGGAGCGAAGTCTTTCGAGTTGGTAAGACCCCACTGGGCGTCGACCCTTTTAAGATGCCATGGGGACAAATCTGTTGGATCACTTGGTATCTCTTGATGCATTCCGAACTGCATCTTCACACGGTCGCTGTGGTGCATCTCCATAATGTTGAACCGAATGAGTACAGTCTTTGCAGTCCAAGTTGCTGCATCCTCTGGGTTTGGATCATGGCCCAAACCCAAATATGGTCTCCAGACGAACTGCGATAAAATTTAAATCAGGTTAGCGTAAAAGTAATGTATAAATAATTTAAATGAACAAAAGTTAAAAGCTACGACGTACGTCATCTGGGCCTAAGTGATCCAACAGATTCCGGTAGAGTGCGACATTAAATCTTGGATTCTTGCTGTAATCCATACCCCTCACGCAGTACCTAAAGGAAATGAAAAACATGTTATTCTTAGCATATATTTTGGAAAGAGCAGAATAGTTATAAATGCTATAACTTAATGACTTACTTTGTTGCGTACGGGAAACTGAAAATGTTGTTGTTGATGGGTTTAAGGACTCCATCCTCCACCAACCCTAGGCTTGTAGTAAAAATGCGCACCCATAAAATGTACATTTTTCCTTGACTGCGTTTTTGCACAAGGAACTGTATAGGTGGGCTAATACTGCAGAACCCCAACTATATTTTCTAGTTTTTTCAAAATTTGTTAGTAAATGTAAGTACATAAAATTTACACTATTTCCCGTACTTTCGGGAAATAAAAATGTACCAAAAAGTATCATAAGATACGTTCTGGCTTTTACTACTCTTTCATTCTCTGAGGAATTTTCATTTAATTCCATACTTGCATAATGACGTTTCAGTTCAGTGAGTAGTATTCCCTGCCCTCTTGCTCCACCACCTTCTACCATATCCCTACCCAACAGTTCTTCACACTGTGAGTTGGGTTGTTGAACCGACCCGTTCACTGCCTTACCGTCGATAGGGAGGCCCAGTAGCATGTACACATCCTCTAGCGTGATGGTACATTCACCTATTAGTAGGTGAAATGTATGGGTCTCCGGTCTCCACCTTTCCAACATTGCAAGAATGAACTTCGAGTCAATGGTGCAGTTGGATATCTTTATCACATGTCCAAAACCTGCGTATTCCAGATAAGGGACGATAAATGGGTCGGGAGCCAGGTAGTTATGCGAACGGATTCTGAATCTTTTTGTGTCCTGAGATCATAATTTAACAGGTGTAAGATTAATTAAGATGAACAACGCGTTATTTGAAGTATGAAAAATGTATAACCAAAGAAGATACTTACAAATGCAGCAATGTTTTCCCTTGTGCCTCTGTGAGTATCGCCCATTGTTAGAAGAGCCATTGTTTAGAATGCTTGAGAGTATGAAAGACTTAGGAAGAGATAGAGAGTATGATAGACTTATGAAATATTTCGTAGCAGAGAGTGAGACTTGTGTGGGTGTGAGAGATGTTTCATATGGTATGTATTTATAGGCAAATAAGTTTGATGTAGTGGTTGCTTGTGCTTGCATGCCTGTGAAGTGTCACATTTGCATGCTTAGGGGGTTACACATATGCATGCATGCATGTACAAAAAATGAAAGGTGTCACTCTTGCAGGCTAGGTGGCAGCCCATGCATGTATCACGATTGGACAGTAAGGGAGGCGCCATTGGACTTGGCGAAAGAGTACAAAAATGAATGGTGTCGCCACCCCATTTGACGAATAAGAGGTGTCATTTGTTACAGCGTAGGCTCAGGCTACGTGACAGCCTTTGGGATTCCTTTCATTATGGCATGCAAGTCCATTGGAGTTGATGGGTGGAGTCTTACAAAAAACATGTATATGTGCAGAATAGGGTCAGGATAGGTGGCAGGCTATGGGGTTTCATAAGCCCATGCATGTATCACGATTGGACAGTAAGGGAGGCGCCATTGGACTTGGCGAAAGAGTACAAAAATGAATGGTGTCGCCACCCCATTTGGCGAATAAGAGGTGTCATTTGTTACAGCATAGGCTCAGGCTACGTGACAGCCTTTGGGATTCCTTTCATTATTGCATGCAAGTCCATTGGAGTTGATGGGTGGAGTCTTACAAAATAAATGTGTATGTGCAGAATAGGGCCAGGATAGGTGGCAGGCTATGGGGTTTCATTATTGCATGTAATATTATTGGCAACCTTGGGGGGTTGCATCCTTACTTAATTGAAATTTTTAGCCTTACGTTTAACATAACATTGATTCACATAATCTATCAAATCTTCCAACCTTCGAATCAGTTATCAAATTCATACATTCCAACCTTCAAACATTACAGCATTCATACCTTCATACAATCAATAAACCTCAAACATTCCAACCTTCAAACCTTAAAACAATTCTACGCAATGGCCTCTTCACCATAATTTGTCGTCAAAGCACATTTCAACGGTGATACATACATTTGTCCCACAATTGGGTTTTTGTTTAGAAACACCGACAACGTTCGATTTCTCTTAAACGGGAAAGCCAATTTCTCGTACTTCAAGAAAAGATTGGAGGCCAAACTTGAACGAGGCCCGGTGTCCCAGATATTTTATCAGAATCCAGTTTTTTTTGGAAACAACCAAGTAATTTTTTATAAGGTTGAAGTTCAAGATGACGAGGATCTCCAGAATATGATTTCCAGTCATGTCTATTCTGGATACGGCTCTATTGAGTTGTACGTTTTACTTCAAGAGCCTCTAGTGACACAGGAGGTAGAGCCTCCGGTGACACAGGAGGTTGATCCTTTGGATAATGAACAAGATGAGGTAGATACAGTTGATGATGAAGAAGAAGATAACAAGTTAGAGTTTGATGAAATGGTGAACGATGATTCTGACGATGATGGCATCCCTATTATTCCTACAGACAAAATCTACACACCACCTCCGCACATGACAAACTTCAACATGGGCGGAGATGAACCTTCTACTGACTTATTTTTCAAACCGTATATGCAGTCGGATGAAAATTTAAAAGAGAAGGACAAGTTTCGTAACAGAGAGGAATGCATCAGGGCCATTAAAAAATTTCACATGCTCAACTCGGTTGATTTTAAGGTGGATCGTGTCAACCCGGAAAGGTACAAGATCAAGTGTGTCCACCCTGACTGTATGTTCAAGCTGACCACATCATACAGATTAAGGGGTGACTGCTGGGTCATAGGTTCCATGACTACCCACACTTGTGTAAGTTCCACTCAATCACAGGACCACCGAAAACTCAACTATGATCTAATCTGTCAAGAAATCCTACCCCTGGTCAGCAACGACCCATCTTTGAAGGTGAAAACAATCATCTCCCACATCACCACGGTTTTTAACTACACTCCGTCTTACCGTAAGGTGTGGTTAGCAAAGACTAAGGCGATTGAAAGGGTGTACGGAAACTGGGAGGAGTCATACCGAGAACTTCCCCGCTACCTGAATGCACTCAAGACGTATTCTCCAGGTAGTGTTTATGTTCTGGAAACATTGCCAGCGTACGCCCAAGATGGTAGTCTACTGCATGGCAACGGAATATTCAGTCGCGTGTTTTGGGCATTTCAACCATGGATCACAGGGTTTGCATCATGCAAACCAATTCTACAAATCGACGGGACTTGGTTGTATGGGAAGTACAAAGGCACACTATTGATGGCAGTTGTACAAGATGGCAACAACAACATTTTCCCCGTTGTGTTTGCCCTTGTCGAGGGGGGAGACCGGTGGTGCTTGGAGCTTTTTCCTGAAAAATCTTCGGACACACGTGGCTCCTCAACCAGATCTCTGTTTGATCTCGGACATACATGCCTCCATTGAAAGTGCCTACAATAATCCAGCAAATGGTTGGCATGACCCTCCTTCTACGCATGTCTATTGCGTCAGGCATATCGTCCAGAATTTCTCGAGGGAGGTCAAGGACAAAACATTGAGGAAAGCGGTTATGAATGTGGGATATGCATTGACACAACCCACATTCAAATATTACCGCAACGAGATCTGTTTTTCTAATCCAGAAGCCGGTAGGTGGATCGACAATATTCCGGTGGAAAAGTGGACTAGTTCATACGACAATGGCCAAAGATGGGGGCATATGACAACGAATCTTATTGAATCAATGAATGGGGTATTCAAGGGCATACGAAACCTCCCAATCACTGCCTTGGTAAAATCTACGTATTTTAGGATGGCTGCGTTATTTGCCAAAAGAGGTGAAATGTGGAATGCGGTGTTGCAATCTGGACAACTATGGAGTGAAAGCTGCATGAAATACATTAAGGCTGAAAGTGCTAAAGCCAACACTCACATGGTTATACGGTTTGACCGACACAACCACAACTTCATTGTGAAAGAGACAATCGACCACAATGAAGGCCTGCCAAGACAAGAATACAGGGTCATTTTACCTTCTCAATGGTGCGATTGTGGCAGGTTTCAAGCATTTCGTATGCCTTGCTCTCATGTCATTTCCGCTTGTGCTCATACCCATCAAGACGCGCTTCAACTGCTGTCAAACATTTACAAATCTGAAACGTTGCTCACTGTTTACAACAAAAACTTTCCTTTGGTGGCAAAACCGGATTATTGGCCTGAATACAACGGCGATATAGTTTGGCACAATGACCAAATGCGAAGGAACAAGAAGGGTCATCCCAAAAGTAGGCGCATCACAACAGAAATGGACGATCTTGACAGGTTGGAAAGAAAGTGTGGTTTATGCCGTCAGGTCGGACACAATCGCAAAAACTATCCGAATCGGGCGTCTGGCTCGACCACATAAATATTGTAATACAATAAATCTTTTCAATATTTATGTTGTAAACATTAGGGTTTTCCGTTAACAGATTTTGCTACAGTTAATAAAACGCGTACAACAATAATTAACGATATTCAATCTAGGAAATTACAACTGTTAACACAATTTCATCTGACCCATGCATCATCAGCATTACATCACTGTCTGTTTTGACTTCCTCCAACCACACATTAGGTCTTCCTGTCGCATGTGAGGTTGTTGTTCGTTTTTGCTGGATCCTTCGAATTTTTTCCCCCTCTGCGATGTCTCCATCTAGCCATCGCATCAACTCCCGCTTCAGACGCTCCATGGAGTGAATGTGCCAGAATTTCATTTTCATCGCAGGTTTCGTGGAGGAGAATATAACGTAACCATCTCTGCTAAAAATCATAGGCGACGTCATTACGCAAATAACAGAGTACAAAATAAAAATACAGTGCGAGAAAGTGTGAGAAATTTCGGAGAAACGGACGAATTATTTATAAAACAGCATTTTGCCCTAGTTTTTCCCTAGGAGCCAAGTGAGATGGCGCCTCCTCTCATTTTTAAGGAGCATGCGCCATCTCACTTGGCTAAAAGCCAAGGGAGGCGCCAAGTGAGATGGCGCCTAGGGCAAAACCCTAGGTGGAGGCGCCAAGTGAGATGGCTCCTCCTTTGTGGAGCCATCTGAAACATGGTTATTTGCGTAATTTTTTCCGAAACCCGGTTATTTGCGAAATATTATTTTAATACATGGTTATTAATAAAAAAAATTCATTTTTAGGGTTTTGACCCTTTTTTGAAGGAAAGCATGTTTTTTATTATTTTTTGAATTTAAAGAAATTAAACCTAAACTAATTATTAATTAATTAAAAAGATATTTTTGGATTTTTTATATTTAAGGAAATAAAAATAAAATGGTCAAAATTGTTAAAACCTAATATTCTAATTAATTTTAATTTATTGCAAAAATGTTAAAATTATACCTAATTAAAAAAACTAGGTCAATTAAATTATTTATTTACAAAAATAATGAAATTATTAAAGATAATATTTTTATGTTTTCTGATTTTATTAGGAAAATTATTAATTAGTGATAATAAGATAATTAATTAAAATAATAAGACAAATAAAATAAATATAATAGAAAGTAAAAGAAATAAAACCAAGGGGGTGTTGGGCCCAGAAAGGAGGTTTGTCTGGTAATTCCAAGCCCAAAAACGTCCAAGCCTGTTTGACTTTTCCCATCCAATGCATGCTTGTTGACTTGAGTATATGGTAAGCTTGTAGTTTTGACCAATGGATCTGATCTGAAGCAACTTGGCAAGTATCTGGACAAGGGCGTATGGTGAGCCCTGCTTTGGGCGCTGCATTGGATTTCTTGAAAATAAAATGCAACAAAGTTTTGGGGGACCTGGGATTCGAACCCAGGTCCCAATGGTTTTTCCACTCACGCTTCCACCATAGCTCTCTTTCCTGATATCAAGTGGAGCTAAAGCAATCCCTGATGTGAATGGCTTGTACAAGTAATAAGGAGTGCATTAGGTTAAACTTTGGGCCTCCAATCCTTGTGCATTGATGATTCTAAGATATGATTTTGCCACCATTAACAAAGCTTCCATATTTGTATCAAATCTGATTTTTTGTGCATAATAAGGCTTGATTCGGATTTGATTTGGTTCATGATGATAATTGAAGTCTATACCAATCACAAAGATATCATTCTATCAATTTTTGGATTTTATTTGAATTAATATTGATTTAAAATGAATTAATTCAATAAAAATTAAATAAAATAGAAAAATTAATGAATGGACATGAAACTGAAGATGGGACACGTGTGTGGTGTGACAAGACCAAATCAAGTGGAAAAAAGTGGGCCCTTTTGTCAAAAATTGGAGTTTTGAGGATAGTTGACTTTTGGCACTTTTGGAAAAATGCCCAACTTCAACAATGCATAACTTCTTCAATTTTGAACTTTTGGAAGTGTTATTAAACTTTTTAGAAACCTTGAGATGTCCACTAACCAAACTTTTTGGTCTCAGATCATTTTGATATTCCATGCTCAAGTTATAAGCTTTGGCAAAAAAAGGTGTTTTTGTTGACTTTCAAAAATATACTATAATGTCCAAATTTATAACTTCTTGTGAGTGCATTTCTTGATCTTGGGGTGTGAATATGGATTATAGGAAATTGCATCCTATTAAAAATGAGCTTTGGATGGGTCATTTCTCATAAAGTATGAGAAATTTATGCTTGGTCAAAGTTGAGTTAACTTTTCTTGCAAAACCCTAATTTAGCAACTTTTGAATCTTGATGAATCTTGAGAAATCTTTGATGAATCATGATCAACCATTAATATAATGATGAATTATACTTCAAAATGAGAATGTTGGCAAAAAATCTTGAGGTTTGACTGTATTTAGGTCATAGTTGACTTTTGCCATAGCATAGTCGATTTTTGGACTTCTTGAGCAATTGATTGACCAAACTTCCTCTAAAAGGCTTGAAATTTGACATGGATGAACTTGAGAACATGTTAGGACATTGGGTAGAATTTGATACCACTTGGATATGAGTACCTTGATGCAACACAAAACCCTAATTTTGAATTGACTGCCTTAGGAGGTGATTTGACTATCCAACTCTTGAGCCATCTTGAACAACTTGGAGATGATTCTTGACATGTCTTGAGAAATATGGGAGGGAAAATTTTGGGGTACAACAGTTGCCCCTGTTCAATATTCTTAAACCTGGGGATATATATTGGCGTTCGGGCCTTTCGTGATCCGAAGGTGGAAGATGATTGAACACTAGAGTGCCCAGAAATTTGCACTCACATGAAGTAGTATTTGTCTTGTGATGTCGGGAATAGGCTTACAGATGCCATTTGGAGATTGATGATGGGATATGGGCTTAAAGATGCCATCCGAAGGAGCGTCGATCGCTTAAGAGATTCCTTAGCGAGAGCTTGTATACCTGTTGTTGAGGGAGATTCCGCTGGGGAATGTTGTTCTTTGTCTCAGGAGAAATAGAACTTTAGGAGCTTCGGTCGTCTGTTATTCTACTGGGGAATCATCTCTGTTGAATTTTAGGAGCTTCGGTCGTCCGTTATTCTATTGAGGAATCATCTCTATTGAAGAGGTGAGAGTAAACTACTATCTGGTCGCAACCCAGGCTTCATAGTGATAAGACTGACTGATATCTGGTCGTAATCCAGGCTTTATAGTGACTTACTGGGGAGATGAGATTAAACTTTCTATTTGGTCGTAATCCAGGCTTTGCAATACCTCACTTCTTATCTGGTCGAAATCCAGGCTTCAGAATAAATCAAGTGGTTATCCAGTCGCCTCCGAGCTTCAACTTGAATTTAGGGCACACTAATATCCGACCGACTTCGGGCTTCTTAGTAACTGTCCATGTAAACTGCTATTTGGTCGGAATCCAAGCTTCACAGTGCCTTGTACCGCTATTTGGTCGTAATACAGGCTTCACGATGTGTTATACCATTATCTGGTCGAATTCAGGCTTCATGGTGTCATGTACTTCTATTTGGTCGAATCCAATCTTCACAATACCTCACTTCTTATCTGGTCGAAATCCAGGCTTCAGAATAAATTAAGTGGTTATACGGTCGCATCCGGGCTTCCCTTTGACTGTTGAGTTTACTAGTATCCGGGTGAATCTGGGCTTCATAGTAATTAGCTGGGTAAACTGCTATTTGGTCTTAATCCAAGCTTCACAGTGTCCCTTAACGCTATCTGGTCGTAATCCAGGCTTCATGATGTATCATACCACTATTTGGTCGAAATCCAGGCTTCGTAGTACTCTTGGTTGCTATCTGGTCGTAATCCAGTCTTTACAACATCTTCTACCATTATCTGGTCATAATCCAGGCTTCATGGTCTTGTATTGCTTTCTGGTCGTAATCCAGGCTTCACAATAACTTGTTGAGCTGTTATCCGGTCGTGATCCGGGCTTCACGGCTTGTGTTTATGATATACCACTATCTGGTCGAATCTAGGCTTCATGGTGCTTACTGAGCTGCTATCCGGTCGTAATCCGGGCTTCACGGCTCACTGGGGAATAAACTATTATCTGGTCGTTCTCCGGGCTTCATAGCTTACTTTTGAGAGATATCACTATCTGGTCGTAATCTAGGCTTTGCGGTAGTCTGATATTGTTATCCGGTCATAATCCGGGCTTCACAATATGCTGTAGAAATCAAGATACTATCCTGGTCGTACCCGGGCTTCATAACTTGAATTTTGATTGTATCTTTCCTAAAAGATAAAGGTTAGTTGTATGTAATGCATGATATGTATCAGGAAATGATGTTCTCAAAATAAATGAGATTGTATGGTATGATGCGTATATGCATGTAGCATGATGTATGGACATGTAATGTTTTAGCTGGGGAAAATAAATCCCGGAGCTGCTGGAGAATAAAGTTGAATGCTTCGCTTCCTCCAGGGATGGTGAACGAAGATGATTGTGAGGATAAACCTGCAGGAGAAAAGAACTCCATTGGGGAATAAACTGATGAAGAGATTACTCTAAGGGGAATTACTCTGTGGGGAAGGGGTATTCTGCTGAAGATTTTAACGATAAACTCTGCTGGAGATTCCGCTGATGAACTCCGTTGGGGATGGATTACTGTTGCTGGTGACACTAGATCTGGTACCTGGTGGACGAAACAACTACACAGCTTGGACATTTCTTATGCCCCTGTTTCTGATATTACCAGTAATTTATCTTTCGTTTCGCATGTAAATATTTATGATCAACAATTAATATCAAATGCATACATCAAAAATGAACATTGGATGTTCTTTGTAAAACAAAACAGATAAAGGAAAGACAACTTGAAATTTCTGAGAATGAATTTGTATTGATTTTGAAGTTTGGCGTGAAAATAGGCGTTTTTGTACAAGAGGATGACGTCCTAGTAAGAGAACGCCGCTGAACAAATAGAATTTATACAATTTGTGAAAAGGAAACAAAACAGCTATGTCAATAATCCCACTGGGTTCCAACTCTGCTATTGCCTTTATATCTTCAAGCATCTCATCACTTTGCTGCTTAGTTGAAGATGAATCTGATTGATTAGTGTCGTCCGAGCTTGATAGTCGATGCCGAAGTCTGGATGCGAGGTGATCCAATGAGACATAGTGTTACGCTTTGATCCCTAATTTTTTCCTGGACTGCCCTTTCAGGTTTTCAGTCCATCGGGATACCCATTTTTGCCCAAGCCGCCTTTTCAGGTTTTCGACTTGCCGGGTGTACAGATTTTTTCATTTTCATCCCTTATTTTTTCCCGAACCCTTTTGGTTCGCCGGGAAGCCCTTATTTTTGCCTAGTCCAGTCAACCTAGCGGGTCTTTGATTATGCGTAGTATCTTTTTACTATGTCTGCATTGAGGGGGTGAGGAAGGTCGTCACCATCCATGGTGGTTAGAATCATAGCTCCTCCTGAGAAGATGTTCTTAACCATAAATGGCCCTTCGTAAGTAGGGGTCCATTTTCCCCTTGGATCACCTTGAGGTAAGATAATGCGCTTTATTACCAGATCCCTAACTTGATACTCTTGTCGTCTAACTTTCTTGTTAAATGCCTTGATCATCCATTTTTGGTACGTCTGACCATGACAAATAGCAGTAAGTCTCTTTTCGTCAATTAGGTTTAGCTGATCAAGCCGGGTCTGAATCCAGTCATCTTCGCTTAAACCTGCATCCTTCATGATCCGAAGAGAGGGTATCTGAACTTCAATGGGAAATATTGCCTCCATGCCATATACCAAGGAATAGGGTGTTGCCCCTGTTAACGTCTGTGCTGAGGTACGGTACCCATGAAGAGCAAATGGTAATATCTCGTGCCAGTATTTGTATGTCACTGTCATCTTCTGCACAATCTTCTTAATGTTCTTATTTGTTGCTTCGACAGCCCCATTCATCTTCGGTCGGTAGGGAGAAGAGTTATGATGCTGTATTTTGAATTGCTCGTAGAGCTCGGTGATCATCTTGTTGTTGAGATTGGTACCATTGTCTGTAATGATCCTCTCTGGTACACCGTATCGACATATCAGATTGTGCCGAATTAACCGTGCCACGATGTTCTTGGTTACGGTAGTAAAGGAAGCTGCTTCAACCCACTTCGTAAAGTAATCAATCGCTACCAGGATGAAACGATGCCCGTTGGATGCCGTAGGTCTGATCTCGTCGATCATATCAATGCCCCACATTGCAAAAGGCCAAGGCGCTGTCAAGACGTTCAGAGGAACTGGAGGTATCTGCACCTTATTAGCATAGACCTGGCACTTGTGACATGTTCGAGAATGATGATAACAGTCGGCTTCCATTGTGGACCAGTAATATCCTGCCCGGAGGATTTTCTTTGCCATGGTATGTCCACTGGAATGAGTTCTGAAAGTACCTTCATACAGCTCTGCCATGATCCTTTCTGCTTCAATCTTATCCACACAACGCAGTAAGGTCGAATTATGGTTACGCTTGTAAAGGATGTCATTGATGATGAAGAACTTTGCCGCGAACCTCCTCAGAAACTTCTTGTCATTAAAAGATGCACCCTCGGGGTATTCTTGAGCTTCAAGGTATCTCTTCACCTCATGATACCAGGGCTTTCCTGTTACTTCTTCAGTCTCAAGATCACAGCAATGTGCAGGTTTGTCCAATCTTTCAATAATGATCCGGGGAGCCTCGTTGTCCCAATTGACTTTGAACATAGAATACATCGTAGCTAGCGCGTCCGCCAACTGATTCTCCGCTCTGGGGAAGTGTTCAAAGGTGATCTCCTCGAAATGGGGAAGCAACGTCAACACATACTCCTCGTAAGGGATAAGATTTGGGTGTTTCGTATCCCACTCGCCTTTGATCTGACTGATCACGAGAGCGGAATCTCCGAAGACACTTAGAAACTTAATCCTTAGGTCAATTGCAGCTCGAAGACCCATGATGCACGCTTCATATTCCGCCATGTTGTTGGTGCAGTTGAAACATAGTCGGGCGGTAAATGGAGTATGAGAGCCTTTAGGAGATATGATCACAGCGCCAATGCTATTACCCAAAGCGTTCGAAGCTCCATCAAAGTACAAAGACCATTGGGATCCTTCCTCAGGTCCTTCATCCGGTCCAGGTGTCTCACAATCAGTTATCAACATGATATTCTCGTCCGGAAATTCAAAGTTCATAGACTGGTAATCATCCACTGCCTGATGTGCCAAATGGTCTGCCAATACACTTCCCTTGATTGCCTTTTGGGTCGTGTATTGGATGTCATACTCAGTCAAGATCATCTGCCATCTTGCTATTCTTTCGAACAAGGCAGGCTTCTCGACGATATACTTGATTGGATCCATCTTTGAAATCAACAGAGTAGTGTGAGTCAACATATACTGTCTCAGCCGACGAGCAGCCCATGCCAAAGCACAACAAGTTTTCTCGAGTAGTGAGTATCGGGTCTCACAGTCGGTAAACTTTTTGCTAAGGTAATAAATAGCATTCTCTTTTCGGCCAGACTCGTCATGTTAACCCAGCACACACCCCATTGATTTATCGAGCACTGTCAAGTATAAGATCAAAGGTCTCCCTTCAACTGGTGGCATCAGAATAGGTGGCTCTTGGAGATACTCTTTGATCCTTTCGAAAGCGGCCTGGCATTCATCGTTCCAACTTACCACTTGATCTTTCTTCAGCATCTTGAAGATTGGTTCACAAGTAGCAGTCAGGTGTGAGATGAATCGGGCAATGTAGTCCAGTCGTCCCAGAAAGCCTATGACTTCTTTTTCTGTCTTGGGAGCTGGCATCTCTTGTATGGCTTTCACTTTGGCAGAGTTCACTTGAATACCTTTGTCGCTCACGACGAAACCCAGTAGCTTACCAGATCTCACCCCGAAGGTGCACTTGTTCGGGTTCAACCTTAACTTGTACAACTTCAACCTGTCAAACAGCTTCTGTAGATGGTCAAGGTGCTCCTCCTTAGTCTGGGATCTTGCAATCATATCGTCGACGTATACTTCAATCTCATGATGGATCATGTCATGAAACAAAGCAACCATGGCACGCTGATATGTTGCCCCGACATTCTTCAGTCCAAAAGGCATGACCTTGTAGCAAAAGGTGCCCCACTGAGTAACAAAGGTGGTCTTCTCCATGTCTTCGGGAGCCATTTTAATCTGGTTATAACCGGAGAAGCCATCCATAAAGGAGAATACCTTATGCTGAGCGGTGTTGTCAACCAGAACGTCAATATGAGGTAGAGGGAAGTCATCCTTAGGGCTCGCCCTGTTCAAATCCCTGTAGTCAACACACATTCGGACCTTACCATATTTCTTCGGCACTGGAACCACATTGGCCACCCACTGAGGGTAAGAAGTAACTGCTAGAAAACCGGCGTCAAACTGTTTCATAACCTAAGCCTTGATTTTCTCAGACATCTCTGGGTGCATCCGATGGACCTTCTGTTTTACCGGGGGACAATCTTCCTTGGTGGGCAGGCGATGAACCACAATATCAGTATCTAACCCAGGCATATCTTCGTAAGACCAGGCAAAGATCTCAACGTAGTCACACAGCATCTGAATTAACTGTTGTTTCACACTGGCTTCTAGATTTGCACCGATCTTGACTTCCTTCTTGTCTGTCTCAGTACCCAGGTTCACTGATTCTACCGACTCTTCATGTGGCTGAATGGCCCTCTCTTCCTGGAGTAGCAGTCTTGCAAGTTCTCCAGGCACTTCGCAATCATCTTCACCTTCGTCTTCGGCTAAGTTGATCAGATTTTCGAAGTCATAACTGGCAGTAGCAGAGTCGTTACCAGTGAGATCCAGAGTGGATGTGGACCTGTATATGTGAGTGTGTGAAAAATAGCTGTTTTGCAATATATAATAAAGAAAGACAAGGAGCGCAATATTTGAAATGCAAGAATGTCCAATGCTTTTATTAATGATATATGAAAATGACACACAAAAGCCCTCACAAATGAAGCCACAGTGCCCCGGGTAAGACACCAGGCCATAAAGTTTAAAACATTGTCTGTTACAAATTCAAAACAAAAAGTTTCATTACTGGGTGATAACTGAAACGGGCATAGAATCCTTCGCTGTCCAGTTGCTTAATCCTCTGTTGGTCGTAGGGTAGATCCAACTGTCGATATCAAACTCTTCATCATCATCATCCCTGATAGCATTTACCCCTGCCTCTTGTTTAGGCTTATCTGGTGCTCCAAACTCGATCTCTTTCGCCTCAATCAAGTCTTGGACCTTGTTCTTCAAAGCCCAACAATCATCCGTAGTATGCCCCGGGCTATCAGAGTGAAAAGCACAGCGGGCATTAGGGTTATACTTTGGTGATGTCGTATTTGAATTCTTTGGGGCTTCCCTTAGAGTCACTAGATTAGTCTTTAGCAACTGTGGAAGAATCTGAGATAAGGTCATGCTGAGACGAGTGAATTGCCTCTTAGGTCTCTCGTCCTTTTGTTAATTGTTTTACTGAGGAGCACCAGCCGATTTTGAAATAACAACCGCATTGACAGCTTGGTGGTGTTCAGGTCTATTCTGTCTTCTTGCACTGTAGACAGCACTAGACTCTTTCTTAAACGGCTTCTTCTCGGTGCTCGATGAGGCACCCTTCTGTATCTTCCCAGCCTTAATACCAGCCTCAATCCTCTCACCAGTCAAAATAAGATTTGTAAACCCAGATGAAGAGCTTCCAATCAAGTGGTTGAAAAATGGACCAGACATGGTCCCCAAAAACATATCAACAAGTTCCCGATCAGCTAAGGGTGGTTGTACCCTTCCGGCGAGGTCTCTCCACTTTTGAGAATAATCTTTAAATCCTTCACCCGTTCCCATTGACATACCCTGGAGTTGGGTACACGTAGGAGCGAGGTCGAAGTTGTACTGATACTGCCTGTAGAATGCAGTAGCCAAATCTTCCCAACTGCGGATACTGGCTCCGTTTAACTGATAGAACCACTCAACCTGAGTCCCTGAGATACTTTCTTGAAAGAAATGGATCCATAAGTTCTTATCAGCAGTGTAAGGCTGGATCTTCCTCACATATGACCGGAGGTGCAGCTTCGGACAGGAAACTCCGTCATACTTTGCAAAGGCTGGTGCCTTGAATTTATGGGGAATCACCACCCCAGATGATAGACCTAGATCTCCGAAGTCCAGACCGGGCACCTTCTGAATTTCCATAGCGTTCAAACGGTCTTCCAGTTGTTTGTACTTATCCTCAGCAGGAGGATACTGTTCTTTATCGTAGTCCGTCTCATTGTCGGAGACCACAGGCTAAGAGCCCTCCTTTCTTGTGAACTATCTTTCCCTCCAGATGAGGTGGTCAGATCAACTTCATTCTGTAACCTGTTCCCAAACCTGTGTCCTGTGTTGAACAGAACTGTCCTCTTCTTCTTCTTCTTTTTCTCCTTCAGAATCAAGGTCTTCAGGTCCTGCTGACCCTTAGCTAGGCTCATGAACAGCTCTTGAAATTGGGCATTCTGGGCCTGGAGGGCCTTGATAGCTTGCTCAGTTGAAGGTTCGGTAGACATGCTGATTGCTGAAATAAACAGCGAAGAAGATAAGAGACATGTAAAAGGGTACCTATTTATGAAGTGCATGAGATGAAATGCGTATGATTTATGATTTCAAAGACAATCGGGATTCAAATTTGTAAACGAGAAGGGAAACACACTTTATTAGATTTAAACTTCAAAATTTAAATTGTTCAACAAATTGCCCTTAAGGCATTACAAAAATGGAAATACTGAAAAGCAAAATAAAAACTAGAAAATAAATCATCAAAGGTCCATCAATGCTCCCATGGTCTCTTCTTATCAGTGCAGACATAGTCGTTGAGAATCCGCTCATTCTCTAACTGCCTGGTCAACCTCTAGATCTTCTGCTCTTGTTCATTGAACTTCTCTCGGTAAGAATCCCGTTCTTCCCGCAGTTGCATCCAAGATCTCTTGAGTGCCCCAATGTCAGTGGGCATATAAGGATGGAGAATGGTTGGAAGAACCCCTTCTTCATTAGCAACTTCAAGAGTGATAGGCCGGACAGCTTCATAAGGCATACCCAGCTTTTGGGCACGGATGCGGACCCATCTGAGATAAGGCTCCATTGGCAGAGAAGTCTTTGGGCCCAGCTCATGTGGATCAGATTGGTGAACTCCGTCCCAGGCTCTTATGAATCTACGACGTTGCTCATCGCTATCCCCTTGAAAATCAAAGATGATATGAGGCATCAGCATCTCATGAGGTCCTTCTCTTCTGGCTCTTCCAAACTGACGGAGAGCTAAGCATGGGTTGTAATAAATTCCTCCATGGGTTCCTAGCAGGGGAACATTAGGATACTCTCCACAGTGATCAATGATAGTCACCTTATCCATACCCTTGAGAGTCCAGATAATGTCATTATGAGAAAGAGACATCACCCTATAAGCCCAGCCCATTCCTTCTTTGTTCTTCAATACTGACTTAGGGAGGTGCGAAATAAACCACCTCGACAATAAAGGAGCACAGCACATCAAGGTTCCCCGCTTTCGGTCAGTACGAGTATAGAGCTGATGAAGAATGTCACCCAAGAGAGTGGGTACATGGTTCTGAGAGATGAAGATCTTTATGGCATTCACATCAACAAAAGTTTCAGGATTTGGAAACAATACCAAGCCATAAATCAGAAGAGCCATAATATCCTCGAACGCCTTAAATTCTAGGCTATCCCAGAAGTAGTTAGCCTTGCCAACCAAGAACTTAGTCAGAAATCCTTTTTCTCCACTCCTAGTCTCCCAATTAGCCATTACCTCCTCTTTGGTCAAATGAAGGGCTGCAACAATTTCTTCGGGCCTAAGAGTCTTCTCCCAACCAGTAAACGGGGTATGCTCCAGAACAGAGATACCGAGCAACTCAGAGAACTCTTCTAGGGTAGGAACCAGCTGATAGTCTTGAAAAGTAAAAAAATGGTACATCGGATTATAGAACTGGACCAGGACACTCATCATCTGCTCGTCCAATTTAGAGGTGACTAAACTGAGAAGAGAGCCATGCCTCCTGATGAAGGAAGTAGTGACAGGCATCTTGGCAACCAACTCTTTAAGCAAGGTAGGGATTTGGACAAAGTTGATCCGGATAGTATTCTTACGCATGGGCATCATGATGACCTATAAAATAGAGCAAAGATGAAACCCTCTTGTCTTTGAAATAGGTTAGTCCTTATGCAAGATGTATGCAATGCTATGATGTCATGATGTCATGATAAAGGCACACCACAAGTATCCACAAAAAGCAAACATGGTAAAGGCACACAAGTCACACTGAGAGCCCTTAGATTTCAGGCTGGCATGGAGCTTAGGTACTACACTCTTTCAGTTCAGTTGGTTAAAACCTGTCCTAAAAATAGTAACCGGGTTCTAGAGGATCTCAATATCACTGACTACCCTCAATCGGTCATAATTCCAGTTTAGCAACCTTTTCTTACGGCCGGAATCATCGCGAGAGTTTAGTCTCAATGAGTGTAGCATACTGCTACTGTTCTATGGCCAAGTTAGTCAATTTAAGGTTCTAAGGTCAATTGGTGCTTAATAACCCCTTAGAAGACCCATATTCTCCTCATTCCAACACAAGGGATATCGGTACAGACTAAAGTTCCACACCAATGTAGCTACTGCTTCATCCGTATCGGTCTACGCCGTACAGATCCCTCACAGTTTATTGCTACTTACCTAAAGGGTATCCCCAGATCCGGGTTAGGATCTATAGAACTCCGATACAAGCCCACAAAATTAAAGCATACAAAGCATACAATTGAAAACATAATGATCTAATCCTAAGGTACACCCCACTTATAATATTCCCCAGCAGAGTCGCCAGTTCTGTGATCGGTGGGAATAGAACTGACTGTTTTGGAATGCTTGTTCGTGTTTTGTGTTTGTTTTCGCAAAATGTCGCGGTAAGCAAGAGTCGCCACCGTCTTTTATTTTATCCAACAAGGAAAGGACAAAAGCACAGAAAAATTCCTTTTTGAGATATTTTTCGGGTTCGGGAGGTAGATTATATAAAGGGAAGGTGTTAGCACCCTTTCTATCCGTGGTTATCCACGGGCTCTTAGGTACTTGCTCATTGTGTTTTCAAATTTTGCTTTTCTTTAGTGTTTGTGGGTTTGAAAAGAGTTTTTGTTTTGAAGAGAGTGTAAGTGCGAAAAGTTTTTGTTTTAAAAGGAGCAAGTACTTAAGAACCATCTACCTACTCAAAAAGGAATTAAACTGTACAAATGTCCTTTAGACAGTGCTATCCCACTATTGAAGAGTAGGTATCATCGTCGTTGGAGTTTTCGGGACAATTCGATTAAGGGACGTGTGGTCACTAAAGCAATGTTAGGACGCCTTAGCGGTAACCCTAATGTCTTAGATCATTTTTCCAAGGCAACCGTTTCGAGGCAACTATGATCTTTGGACAAGAGGGCGACCTCTAAAACTTCATATACTCAATGACCACGTTCGAGGCAACCAAGTGAGGTGTACCCTAAGAGTGCGCATGTGCGAGTGTGTTATTTCGGTTAATTTTATCTGTACATGTCATGGGTTATCTATATTGATTTTAGATTAAAGATTGATCTTGTCATGCATCGCCTAGTTATCAAACATCTAACAATTAATAGTTGCGGAAATTAAATTTGCGGGAAGTAAATCTAAACTATTACAAGGCGTCGGGTATTTACATCGCCAAAAACAAACCCTTTAATTTAAATTGCGGAAAGAAAAAATAAAAAGATAAATAAATAAAAGTCCTAATGAAACTATTACATACTGGAAGGAATTACAATATTGAATAAAATAAGACGCGTGCGAGAAAATTAGATCGGCGCATTTTTAGGGTTTTGACCCTTTTTTGAAGGAAAGCATGTTTTTTATTATTTTTTGAATTTAAAGAAATTAAACCTAAACTAATTATTAATTAATTAAAAAATATATTTTTGGATTTTTTATATTTATGGAAATAAAAATAAAATGGTCAAAATTTTTAAAACCTAATATTCTAATTAATTTTAATTTATTGCAAAAATGTTAAAATTATACCTAATTGAAAAAACTAAGTCAATTAAATTATTTATTTACAAAAATAATGAAATTAATAAAGATAATATTTTTATGTTTTCTGATTTTATTAGGAAAATTATTAATTAGTGATAATAAGATAATTAATTAAAATAATAAGACAAATAAAATAAATATAATAGAAAGTAAAAGAAGTAAAACCAAGGGGGTGTTGGGCCCAGAAAGGAGGTTTGTCTGGTAATTCCAAGCCCAAAAACGTCCAAGCCTGTTTGACTTTTCCCATCCAATGCATGCTTGTTGACTTGAGTATATGGTAAGCTTGCAGTTTTGACCAATGGATCTGATTTGAAGCCACTTGGCAAGTATCTGGACAAGGGCGTATGGTGAGCCCTGCTTTGGGCGCTGCATGGGATTTCCTGAAAATAAAATGCAACAAAGTTTTGGGGGACCTGGGATTCGAACCCAGGTCCTAATGGTTTTTCCACTCACGCTTCCACCAACTGAGCTGTGTTGCTTTCTTGTTAATAAAATAAACGTTAATCATTATATGAGAAAAGTAAGCAATATACTGGAAAATAAAAAAACGCGCTAAACATATTTGAACTGGCCAATGAAGACAAGCCACGTTGTCATCTTCTCCAAATGGTCCTGGTTTGTTTCCTGCAGATTTGGTTCCGTATCAAAATTCGTGGCATCATCCTATAATGCATTCTAGGTCACAAAAATGCAAACCAAACCCATCATCATGTTCGTCTCATTCTCCTAAATCCATCCATGGCCATGGCTTGTCTTGATTTCACCTATAATTAAAACGCCTAAAAACAAAGAACCAAAACCCTAGCTTCGGGCATGGCTATACAGGCTATAAGAATGAAATTAAACATTGCAGAAAGGTTGGAAATTATGCAAGGATCAAGAATATATCAATATTTTGGCAAAAAGATGTAAGAATCCAAGGTTATGAATTCGTGTACAGGGCTATGTTCTTGAGTACTTACAGCGCGATTCTGGTGGTTTCAGGACTTGGTTTCGATTGCTTTAGCTCCACTGGATATTAGGCAAGAGAGCTATGTGGAGATTTTTGATTGAATCATGCTCTAACCAAGGTTTTGATCTCACACTTTTGCAAGCTTTTTTCAATTTTTGTATGGCCGTTTCTGCAGTGCTTAGGTCGTGTTCCTGATGTGTATGGCTTGTACAAGTAATAAGGAGTGCATTAGGTTAAACTTTGGGCCTCCAATCCTTGTGCATTGATGATTCCAAGATATGATTTTGCCACCATTAATAAAGCTTCCATATTTGTATCAAATATGATTTTTTTGTGCATAATAAGGCTGGATTCGGATTTGATTTGGTTCATGATGATAATTGAAGTCTATAACAATCACAAAGATATCATTCTATCAATTTTTGGATTTTATTTGAATTAATATTGATTTAAAATGAATTAATTCAATAAAAATTAAATAAAATAGAAAAATTAATGAATGGACATGAAACTGAAGATGGGACACGTGTGTGGTGTGACAAGACCAAATCAAGTGGAAAAAAGTGGGCCCTTTTGTCAAAAATTGGAGTTTTGAGGATAGTTGACTTTTGGCACTTTTGGAAAAATTCCCAACTTCAACAATGCATAACTTCTTCAATTTTGAACTTTTGGAAGTGTTCTTAAACTTTTAGAAACCTTGAGATGTCCTCTAACCAACCTTTTTTGTCTCAGCTCATTTTGATATTCCATGCTCAAGTTATAAGCTTTGGCAAAAAAGGTGTTTTTGTTGACTTTCAAAAATATATTATAATGTCCAAATTTGTAACTTCTTGTGAGTGCATTTCTTGATCTTGGGGTGTGAAGATGGATTATATGAAATTGTATCCTATTAAAAATGAGCTTTGGATGGGTCATTTCTCATAAAGTATGAGAAAGTTATGCTTGGTCAATGTTGAGTTGACTTTTCTTGCAAAACCCTAATTTAGCAACTTTTGAATCTTGATGAATCTTGAGCAATATTTGATGAATCATGATCAACCCTTGATCAAATGACTAATTATCCTTCAAAATGAGAATGTTGGCAAAAAATATTGAGGTTTGACTGTATTTAGGTCACAATTGACTTTTGCCCTATCATAGTCGATTTTTGGACTTCTTGAGCAATTGACTGACCAAACTTTCTCTGAAAGGCTTGAAATTTGACATGGATGAACTTGAGAACATGTTAGGACATTGGGGGGAATTTGAGACCATTTGGATATGAGGACCTTGATGCAACACAAAACCCTAATTTTAAATTGACTGCCTTAGGAGGTGATTTGACTGTCCAACTCTTGAGCCATCTTGAACAACTTGGAGATGATTCTTGACATGTCTTGAGAAATATGGGAGGGAAAATTTTGGGGTACAACGGTGTGCTTGTGGTGTGGGTTTTGAAATTATTTTGAAAATGTAACTTTGTAATGGCTCTCGTTTCTATAAGAACGCGTACAAACTGTTGTTTTAAAAATAGTTCAAAGAGGTGTTTACGGAATTTGTTTTTGAAAGTGATTTTGAAAAGGTGTCTTTGTAATGGCTCTCATTTCTATAATAACGTTACTGTTGTACCCCAAAATTTGCCCTCTCATATTTCTCAAAACATATCAAGAAAAATCTCCAAGTGGCTCAAGCTTGCTCAAAAGTTGGACAGACAATCATCTCCTAAGGCAGTCTTCCCCAAATTAGGGTTTTGTGTTGCATCAAGATCCTTGAGTCCAAACGACCTCAAATTATACCCAATGTCCTAATATGTTCTCAAGGTCATCCATGTCAAATTTCAAGCCTTGCAGAGGAAGTTTGCTCATTCAATTGCTCAAAGGGTCCAAAAATCGACTATGTTAGGGCAAAAGTCAACTGTGACCTATAAACAGTCAAACTTCAAAAAAATTTGTCAACATTCTCATATTGAAGGATATTTCATAATTTGATCAATGGTTGATCATGATTCACCAAGGATTTCTCAAAATTCATCAAGACTCAAAAGTTGCTAAATTAGGGTTTTGTAGGAAAAGTCAACTCAACTTTGAACAAGCATAACTTTCTCATACTTTATGAGAAATGACCCATACAAAGCTCATTTTTAAGAGGATGCAATTTCCTACAATCCATATTCACACCCCAAGATCAAGAAATTCACTCATAAAAAGTTACAAATTTGGACATTATAGGTCATTTTTGAAAGTTAACAAAAACACTTTTTTGTCAAAGCTTATAACTTTAGCATGGAATATAAAAATGATATGACACTAAAAGGGTTGGTTAGGGTACATCTCAAGCTTTCTAAAAAGTCCAAGAACACCTCCAAAAGTTCAAAATTGAAGAAGTTATGGATTGTTGAATTTGGGCATTTTTGCAAAATTGCCAAAAGTCAACTATCCCCAAAAATTCAAATTTTGTCAAATGAGCCCATTCTTTTCCACTTGATTTGAGCTTGCATCATTGTCTACGTGTCCTAGCTTCAGCCATGTGTCCATTTATCAATTTTATTATTTTATTTGATTTTTATTGAATTATTTCATTTTAAATCAAATTAAATCAAATAAAATTCCAAACTTTGATTACATGAGATTTTTTGCTATTTTCAGGATTGGATTCTCATCAATATCATCATCAAATTCGTATCACACAAGATCATGTGCAAAAAGATGGTTTTTTGACAAATTTGGCAAGTTTTCAAAAGTGAATCAAATCAAATATGGGAGCATTGATTTAGAGAGATTGGATTCATGATTCTTGACCTAATGCATTCCATGATACATATAGAAGCCAAAGGACACGAAATATAGGTTAGAGGCTGCAAGAACAATCAAAACCAAACTTGAAAAAGTGGTGAAAATTTTGAAATTCGAAATCATAGCAAGAGGCGATTTCAGAAGCCAAGAAGGATCTCAATCAATTCCTAGAGGTTCACTGAGTTAAAACCGACCCAAAGCAAGCTCCCATACATGCCCAAACGCGCTGTAAGTATCACGTTTCTTAGCCCTGTATTCGAAATCATAGCTCTCTATTCTTGCATCATTCTAGCAAATCATTGATATATTTGTGGTTCTCGTGAGATTTCTAAACTTTTGGCAATACTTAATTTGATTTATATGGACTGTAACCTCATAACAGTGTGGCAAGGGTTACATTTTGGATTTTAGGGATTTGTATTTCAGGTGAAATTGATTCTCATGATAGGCATGGTTGCACTCAGGAGAGGGAGACGAACCCAACAATGTCTTAGAAGGTCGTTTTTATGGCTTGGAGTTGATTTTTGGATCGACCTGCGCATTTAGCTGCGGATCCAAATCTGCAGGTAAAGTTACAGGGGCTGGAGGTAGGGGACGGAGACGTATCAATACCCCAATGGCTGATTCAAAAACACGCGCGCATTTTTTATTTTTTCTGGCATATAACGCATTTTCTCTTATTATTATTATTGTTTAATATACTAACAAGTAAAACCAAGTGGCCTAGTGGCGAAGCAAGCATTCCAAACGCCTATAGGACCTGGGTTCGAATCCCAGGTCCTTTACTTCTTTGTTATCATTATTTTCCAGGTGATCATATGTGTCTCCAAGCGTGAAGCTCATCATGCATCCTCAAGCATCTGATGCCCAGATGGCCATAGGCCAAATCTGGTGATCCAGAGATGATGGTCCATCGTAGACCCAGTCAACCAGCGCGTATGGAATCCAGGGAGGTCAACCAGGCCAGCGCTTAATGGTCCTCAAATTGCTATTCTGACCTCCAAACAGGCCCATACCCCTCTAACTCTCTCTATGTCATTTATTTTGTTTTATTTGATTTAATTATTTTTATTATTTTCTAACCAATCAAATTTTTTTCCTTTATAAAATTAAAACCAAAAAATATTTTCTTTATTAAAATAAATTTTAGTATTTTATTTTTTATTAACAAATCTATTAATTAATTTAGGCTATTAATTAGAATTAACTTTAATATATTTTTTTGTAAATAATTAAAATCAATTAGACTTAATTAGGTTTTTACTAGCATTAATTAATTTTATTTTATTTCTTTAAATACCAAAAACCCAAAAAATATTTATTTTCATTAATTAATTAATTTAATAACTAAATTAGATAATTTCTTTCTTAATTAAAAAAAACAAAAAAAAACTTTTCTTTAAATAAAAAAGGGTTAAAACCCTACTTGCGCTCGACTTAATTTCCCACACGCGATCTATTTATTCAATATTGTACTTGTTCCTGAAATGTAATAGATAATTAGGACCATTTAATTATTTTTATCGCTTTATTTATTTTTCTGCATTTAAATTTCAAAGGGTTGCTTTTGGCGATGTAAATACCCGACGCCTTGTAATTTAATTTACGCAATTTATTTTCCGCAAAATATAACTGTTAGATGTTTGATAATAGGGATGCATGACAAGATTGAATGTTTTAACCTAAAATCAAATTAGATCACCATTAACATGTACAAAGACAAAAAATAACTGAAAACGACACACTCGCACATGCACACTCATAGGGTACACCCCACTTGGTTGCCTTCATACACGGTCATTGAGTATAGGTCACTTTAGAGGTCGTCCTTTTGTCTAAAGATCAGAGTCGCCTCGAAACGGTTGCCTCGGATATTGTTGCCTCAAAACAAATGATCTAAGACATTAGGGTTACCGCTAAGGCGTCTTAACATTGCTTTAGTGATCGTAAGTCCCTAAATTCGAGTTGACCCTTAAACTCCAACGACAGTGCTACTTACTCATCAATAGTAGGATAGCATTGTCTAAAGGAAGATAGCATAGAATGATTCCTTTTTCGAGTAGGTAGATGGTTCTTAGATACTTGCTCTTAAAAAAACAAAATCTTTTTCACACTTACACTTTTCGAACAAAGTTTTCAAAAATCACTTCATACGCTCTTGAGGACAGAAACAAGAGTTAAATCGAAGTTTTCAAAACAAAAACTTTTTCAAACCCACAAGCACAAAGAAAGAAACATTTTGAAAACAATATGAGCAAGTATCTAAGAGCCCGTGGATAACCACGGATAGAAAGGGTGCTAACACCTTCCCTTTCTATAATCTACCCCCCGAACCCGAGAAATATCTCGAAAAAAGGAATTTTTCTGTGCTTTTTTCCTTTCCTTGTTGGATAAAATAAAAGTCGGTGGCGACTCTTGCTTACCGCGACATTTTGCGAAAACAAACGCAAAACACAAACCAACATTCCAAAAAACAGTCAGTTCTTTCCCACCGTATCACAGAACTGGCGACTCTGCTGGAGACGCTTATAAGTGGGGTGTACTTTAGGAATAGTTCATAATGTTTTCAATTGCTTGATTTGTATGCTTTATCTTTGTGGGCTTGTATTGGAGTTACTATAGATCCTAAACCGGATCTGGGGGATACCCTTTAGGTAAGTAGCAATAAACTGTGAGGGAACTGTACGGCATACACCGATACGGTTGAAGTAGTAGCTACGTTGGTGTAGCACTTTAGTTTGTACCGATATCCCTTGTGTTGGAACGAGGAGAATATGGGTCATCTAAGGGGTCATTAAGCACCAACTGACCTTAGAACCTTTAAATTGACCAACTTGGCCATAGAACAGTAACAGTATGCTACACTCATTGAGACTAAACTCTCGCGATGATTCTGGCCGCAAGGAAAGATTGCTAAACTGGAATTATGACCGATCGAGGGTAGTCAGTGATATTGAGATCCTCTAGAACCCGATTACTATTTTTAGGACAGGTTTGAACCAACTAAACTGAAAGAGGGTAGTACCTAAGCTCCTTGCCAGCCTGAAATCTAAGGGCTCTATGTGTGACTTGTGTGCCTTTACCATGTTTGCTATTTGTGGATACTTCTGGTGTGCTTTCTATCATGACATCATGACATCATAACATTGCATGCATCCTGCATTGGACTAACCTATTTCAAAGACAGGAGGGATTCATCTTTGTTCTGTTTTGTAGGTCGTGGCACCTATGCGTAGGAACACCATCTGGATTAACTTTGTCCAGACTCCCACTATGCTTAAATAATTGGTTGCAAAGATGTCAGATACTACTTCCTTTATCAGAAGACATGGGCATCTTCTTGGTTTGGTCACCTCCAAATTGGACGAGCAGATGATGAGTGTCCTAGTCCAGTTCTTTGATCCACTGTACCATTTCTTTACTTTTCAGGACTACCAGTTGGTCCCCACCTTAGAAGAGTTCTCTGATCTGCTTGATATCTCTATTCTGGAGCAAACCCCGTTCACAGGTTGGGAGAAGATCCTTAGGCCAGAAGAGATTGTTTCAGCCATCCATCTGACAAAGGCTGAAGTGATGTCCAATTGGGAGACTAGAAGTGGAGCAAAGGGTTTCTTGACTAAATTCTTGGTTGGTAAAGCTAATCAGTTCTGGGACAGTCTAGACTTACAGGCATTCGAAGATATTCTGGCTCTTCTGATATATGGTTTGGTATTGTTTCCTAACTCTGATGCTTTCATCGATGTGAATGCGGTGAAGATTTTCATGTCTGGTAATCCTGTACCCATTCTCTTGGGTGACATTCTTCATCAGCTTTATGCCTGTACTGCTCGGAAGCGGGGAACCTTGATGTGTTGTGCTCCATTGTTGGCGAGGTGGTTTATTTCTCACCTCCCCAAATCAGTTCTGAAGAACAAAGAAGGCATGGGCTGGGCTTATAGGGTTATGTCTCTCTCTCACAATGACATCATTTGGACTATCAAGGGTATGGACGAGGTGGCTATTATTGATCGTTGTGGGGAATACCCCAATGTTCCACTGATATGAACCGATGGAGGAATTACTTACAATCCATGCTTGGCCTTACGTCAGTTTGGGCGGGCCAGAAGGGAAGGACCTCATGAGCTGCTAATGCCTAGTATAGTCTTTGATTTCCAAGGGGATAGTGACGAAAAACGCTGCAGATTCATAAGGGCTTGGGATAGAGTACACAGATCTGATCCACACGAGCTCGGAGCAAAGACTTCTCTACCAATGGAGCCATATCTCCGATGGGTTCGTATCCGTGCCCAAAAGCTGGGAATGCCGTATGAGGCCGTCTTGCCTATCATTGTTGAAGTTGCTGATGAAGAAGGGGTACCTCCTACCATCCTCCATCCTTATATGCCCACTGACATTAGGGCACTAAAGAGATCATGGATGCAGCTGAGAGAAGAGCGGGATACTTACCGAGAAAAGTATCACGAGCAAGAGCAGAAGATTCAGAAGTTGACTAGGCAGCTGGAGAACGAGCGGATCCTTAATGACTATGTCTGTACCAACAAGAAGCGACCATGGGAGCACTGATTGTCCTTTGATTATTTCCAGTTTTTATCTACTTTTCAGTATTTCCTTTCTTGTAACACCTTAAGGGCATCTGTTGAACAATTTGAATTTCAAGTTTATCTAATAAAAGTGTGTTTCATGTTTGGTTTACGAATTTGAATCTATTGATGTCTTTGAAATCAATATCATACGCATTTCATTCCATGCACCTCATAACAGGTACCCTTACAGGTTTTCTCATCTTCTTCGCTGTTTATTTCAACATCATGTCTTCTGAACCATCAACTGAATAAGCAATCAAGGGTCTACAGGCTCAAAACACCCAGTTCCAAGAATTGTTCATGAATCTAGCTAAGGGTCAGTAAGATCTGAAGGCCCTTATCCTGAAAGAGAAGAAAAAGAAGAAGAAGAAGATGGTCCTGTTCAATATGGGTCGCAGATTCGGAAACGGCTTGCAAGATGAAGTTGATTTGACCACCTCATCTGGAGGGAAAGATAGTCAGGAAGAAAGGAGGGCTCCTAGCCCAGTGGTTTCGGACAACGAGACGGACTTCGACAAAGACCAGTATCCTCCGGCCGAGGATAGATACAAACAACTGGAAGACCGTTTGAGTGCAATGGAAGTTCAGAAAGTGCCTGGTCATGACTTTGGTGATCTGGGTCTGTCATTTGGGGTGGTGATTCCCCACAAATTCAAAGCACCATCCTTTGCTAAATACGACGGGGTTTCTTGCCCGAAACTGCACCTCCGGTCGTATGTAAGGAAGATTCAGCCGTACACCGCTGATAAGAACCTATGGATCCACTTCTTTCAAGACAATCTCTCAAGGACTCAGCTTGAATGGTTTTACCAGTTAGAAGGAGCCAGTATCCGCAGTTGGGAAGATTTGGCTGCTGCTTTCTACAGGCAGTACCAATACAATGCCGACCTCGCTCCCACGCGTACCCAACTCCAGGGTATGTCAATTGGTGCGGGCGAAGGTTTCAAAGATTATGCTCAGAAGTGGAGGGATCTTGCCGGTAGAGTGCGACCACCCTTAGCTGATCGAGAGCTTGTGGATATGTTTTTGGGGACCCTATCTGGTCCGTATTTCAACCATCTGATTGGAAGTTCTTTGTCCAGGTTTACGGAGTTGATTATGACCGGGGAAAGGATTGAGGCTGGTATTAAGTCTGGTAAAATACAGAAGGGTGCTTCATCAGGCACCAAGAAGAAGCCTTTTAAGAAGGAGTCCAGTGTTGTTTACAGTTTGAAAAGCCAGAATAGACCTGAACGCCGCCAAGTTGTTAATGCGGTTATTATTTCAAGACTTGCTGGTGCTCCTCAGTGCAATAATCAGCCAAGGGTTGAGAAACCTCGAAGACAATTCACTCAGCTCAACATGACTTTATCTCAAATTCTGCCACAGTTATTGAAAACCAATCTAGTGATTCCAAGGGAGGCCCCGCAGAATCCCAACACTACATCACCAAAGTACAACCCTAACGCCCGTTGTGCTTTTCACTCTGATAGCCCGGGGCATGATACAGATGATTGTTGGGTTTTGAAGAATAAAGTACATGACTTAATTGATGCGAAGGAGATTGAGTTCGAAGCACCTGACAGACCTAATGTTGTGACTGCTCCTATGCCCAAGCATGGAGTAAATGCTATAGATGAAGACTCGTTTGTGGTTTCTATGAACGACATTGTTACCCCTTTGGTGACTGTGAAGAAGAACCTTTTGTTAGCCGGTTTATTTCCGGGATGTGACGAAGGTTGCCGTATATGTTCTGTCCTACCTACCGGTTGCCATCTTTTGAAGTCAGGTGTCCAACGCCTGATGGATAATAAGGAATTCTGTTTGAGAAGACTCTTGTTCCTTTGATCCCTGCTGAAGAAGTTGCTATTATCACCATTTTCGACAATTCTTCCAAGGCTTCCTCGAGAAAGCCTATTAGAATTACATCTGTTCCAAGAATCGCACCGTTGATCATCACTGTTCCAGGGCCTATCCCATATACATCTGATAAAGCTGTCCCTTGGCACTACGGGGCTGATGTTTATTATCACGGAGTAAAACAAGATTTGGATGCTGATACTGACATCAGCAATATTGTTGGACCTGCCAAAGTCACTCGCAGCGGAAGGCTTTTCTCCCCTGATATCTCTCCACCAACTGCTCGGAGACCTGTTGTTATTACACCTGCCAGTGTACCTGCTATCCCTGTTCCAGTTCTAATTCTTACCCCTGTTATCGAGTCATCTGACGCTCGGGGCAAAGGGACTACCGGTAAGCCTGCCCAGACGGAAGCATCGAAGAAGATTACTGTTGAAGCCTCTAGACAAGAGATGGAGGAAATTTTAAAGATCATCAGAAAGAGCGACTATAATGTAGTCGAGCAGCTGGGGCAAACCCCATCCAAAATCTCTATGTTGTCACTGTTGCTATGCTCAGAGGCCCATGCCAAGGCTCTGATTGCATTCCTGAAGACTGCACACGTACCTCAAGAAACATCGGCTGGTCAGTTTAAAGATTGTGTGGCTAGTCTGGCTGCTGATAATGGGTTGGGTTTCTCTGATGCCGACTTGACTGCTAAGGGGAAGAATCACAATGATGCCCTGCATGTCTCCATTGAATTCAGGGGCACCACTCTTGCTCATGTATTGGTTAATACTGATTCCTCATTGAACGTTTTTCCTAAGAAAGCTCTAGACCATTTGGACTATGAAGGGTTGGAGCTGAAACCAAGCAACATTGTCGTCAGGGCCTTTGACGGGTCTAAGAGGATGGTGCATGGAGAAGTGGATATTCCGATTAAGGTTGGTTCTCAGGTTTTTTCATCTACATTCTATGTGATGGACATTCGGCCATCTTATTCTTGTTTGTTGGGTCGCCCATGGATCCACAAAGCTGGGGCAGTGACGTCTATGCTCCACCAGAAGTTAAAGTACCCAGTGAAAGAGAAGATTGTGACAGTGCAAGGAGAAGAGGAGTACATGGTGAGCCACCTCAACTCTTTCCGATATGTATAGATAGATGGGGAGTTCATTGAGACCCCGTTCCAACATTTTGAAGAGGTTCCCCAGACACTAGCGTCAACTGAGACTGTTGTTGAAGATCCTCCTATGAAGATGGCTTCCTTCAAGGATGCCCGGGCTGTTGTTGAGAAAGGTAGGTGTGCAAATTGGGGCCAACTCCCTGATTTTACACATAAGACTAACAAGTTTGGTTTGGGTTTCACTGCAGAAGCTCAAAGGGCTGTTTGGAATGCACAGATCGGAAGACCTCCCCTGTTCATCAGCAATTTGGGAGTGAATGCCATTGAAGACGATGTGGAAGAGTCTGAGTTTGATAGTTGGATCTACCCAACGACCGACGGTGGACTAAGCAACTGGACAGCAAAGGACTTCATCCCAATTTCTTTTGTTACCCAGTAATGAGACTTTTTGTTTTGAATTTGTAACAGACAATGTTTTAAACTTTATGGCCCAATGTCTTACCCGGGGCACTGTGGCTTCATTTGTGAGGGCTTTATGTGTGTCATTTTCATATATCATTAATAAAAGCATTGGACATTTTCTTGCATTTCAAATTTTTCGCTCCTTGTTTTTCTTTATTACATATTGCAAAACAGCTATTTTACACACACTCACATATACAGGTCCACATCCACTCTGGATCCCACTGATAACGACTCTGCTACTTCCAGTTATGACTTCGAAAGTCCGATCAACCAAGTCGAGGACGAAGGTGAGGATGATTGAAAATTGCTTGGGGAACTTGCTAGACTGTTACTACAGGAAGAGAGGGCCATACAGACCCATGAAGAGCCAGTAGAATCAGTAAATTTGGGTACGGAGAAAGACAAGAGAGAGGTCAAGATTGGTGCAAATTTGGAGCCTAGTGTCAAGCAACGGTTGATACAAATGCTATGTGACTATGTTGAGATCTTTGCTTGGTCTTATGAAGATATGCCTGGGTTGGATACTAACATTGTGGTACACCGCTTGCCAACTAAAGAAGACTATCCTCCAGTGAAGCAGAAAGTCCGCCGAATGCGTCCGGATATGTCTGAGAAAATCAAGGCTGAAGTTATGAAACAGTTTGACGCTGGTTTTCTAGCAGTTACTTCTTACCCTCAATGGGTGGCCAACGTGGTTCCAGTGCCGAAAAAGGATGGTAAGGTTCGAATGTGTTTTGACTATAGGGATTTGAACAGGGCGAGCCCCAAAGATGATTTCCCTCTGCCTCATATCGACGTTCTGGTTGACAACACCGCTCAACACAAGGTATTCTCCTTTATGGATGGTTTCTCCGGTTATAATCAGATTAAAATGGCTCCCGAAGACATGGAGAAGACAACCTTTGTTACTCAATGGGGTACCTTTTGTTACAAAGGTCATGCCTTTTGGATTGACGAATATTGGGGCAACGTATCAGCGTGCCATGGTCGCTTTGTTCCATGACATGATCCATCATGAGATTGAGGTATACGTCGATGACATGATCACAAGATCCCAAACTGAAGAAGAACATCTGGACCACCTTCAGAAGCTATTTGACAGGTTGAAGTTGTACAAGCTAAGGTTAAACCCGAACAAGTGCACCTTCGGGGTGAGATCTGGTAAGCTACTGGGTTTCGTCGTAAATGACAAAGGTATTCAGGTGGATCCTACAAAGGTGAAGGCTATACAAGAGATGCCAGCTTCCCGAACAGAAAAAGAAGTCAGAGGCTTTCTGGGACGTCTGAACTACATTGCCCGATCTCGCACCTGACTGCTACTTGTGAGCCAATCTTCAAGTTACTGAAGAAAGATCAAGTGGTACGATGGAATGATGAATGTCAGGCCGCTTTCGAAAGGATCAAGGAATATCTCCAAGAGCCACCCATTATGATGCCTCCAGTTGAAGGGAGACCTTTGATCTTATACTTGACAATGCTCGACAACTCAATGGGGTGTGTGTTGGGGCAGTATGACGAGTCTGGCTGAAAAGAGCATGCTATTTATTACCTTAGCAAAAAGTTTACCGAATGCAAGACCCGATACTCGTTGCTCGACAAAACTTGTTGCGCTTTGGCATGGGCTGCTCGCCGGCTGAGACAGTATATGTTGGCTCACACTACTCTATTGATATCAAAGATGGATCCAATCAAGTATATCTTCAAAAAGCCTGCCTTGTCCGAAAGAATAGCGAGATGGCAGATGATCTTGACTGAGTATGATATCCAGTATACGACCCAGAAGGCAATTAAGGGAAGTGTGATGGCAGACCATTTGGCACATCAAGCATTAGATGATTACCAGTCTATGAACTTTGAATTCTCGGACGAGAATATCATGATAGTGACTGACTGTGAGACACCTGGACCGGATGAAGGACCTGAGGAAGGATCCCGATGGTCTATGTACTTTGATGGAGCTTCAAACGCTTTGGGCAATGGCATTGGTGTCGTGATCATATCTCCTAAAGGCTCTCATACTCCGTTTACCGCACGACTATGTTTCAACTGCACCAATAATATGGTGGAGTATGAAGCGTGCATCATGGGTCTTCGAGCAGCAATTGACCTAAGGATTAAGTTTCTAAGTGTCTTCGGAGATTCCGCTCTCGTGATCAGTCAGATCAAAGGCGAGTGGGATACGAAACACCCAAATCTTATTCCTTACAAAGAGCATGTATTGACGTTGCTTCCCCATTTCAAGGAGATAATCTTTGAACACTTCCCTAGAGAGGAGAATCAGTTGGCGGACGCGCTAGCTACAATGTCTTCTATGTTCAAGGTCAATTGGGACAACGAAGCTCCCCGAATTATCATTGAAAGATTAGACGAACCTGCAAATTATTGACATTGGGACTGAAGAGGTGGCAGATAAACCCTGGTTCCATGAGGTGAAAAGGTATCTCGAGGCTCAGGAGTACCCCGAGGGTGCATCTGTTAATGATAAGAAGTTTCTGAGGAGGTTCGTGGCGAAGTTCTTCATCAGCAATGGCATCCTTACAAGCGTAACCATGATTCGACCTTACTGCGATGTGTGCATAAGAACGAAGCAGAAAGGATCATGGCAGAGTTACATGAAGGTACTTTCGGAACTCATTCCAGTGGACACACCATGGCAAAGAAAATCCTTCGGGCAGGATATTTCTGGTCCACAATGGAAGCCGACTGTTATCAGCATTCTCGGACCTGTCACAAGTGCCAAGTCTATGTTGATAAGGTGCACATACTTCCAGTACCCCTGAACGTCTTGACGGCACCATGGCCTTTCGCAATATGGGGCATTGATATGATCGGCAAGATCAGACCTGCAGCATCCAACGAGCATCATTTTATCCTGGTAGTTATTGATTACTTTACGAAGTGGGTTGAAGCAGCTTCCTTTGCTACTGTAACCAAGAACGTCGTGGCACGGTTCATCCGGCATAATCTGATCTATCAATATGGTGTACCAGAGAGGATCATTACGGACAATGGTACCAATCTCAACAATAAGATGATCACCGAGCTCTGCAAGCAATTCAAGATACAGCATCACAACTCTTCTCCTTACCGGCCAAAGATGAATGGGGATGTGGAAGCGGCTAATAAGAACATTAAGAAGATTGTGCAGAAGATGATGATGACCTACAAAGACTGGCACGAGATGTTACCGTTCGCTCTTCATGGGTACCGTACCTCAGCACAGACGTCAACAGGGGCAACACCCTATTCCTTGGTATATGGCATGGAGGCAGTCTTGCCCATTGAAGTTCATATACCCTCTCTTCGGATCATGAAGGATGCAGGTTTGAGGGAAGATGACTGGATTCAGACCCGGCTTGATCATCTGAACCTAATCAATGAAAAGAGACTTACTGCTATTTGTCATGGTCAGACTTATCAAAAGAGGGTGATCAAGGCATTTAACAAGAAAGTTAGACGACAAGAGTATCAAGTTGGGGACTTGGTTATCAAGCGCATCATACTACCTCAAGGTGATCCCAGGGGAAAATAAACCCCTACTTACGAAGGGCCATTTGTGGTTAAGAACATTTTCTCAGGAGGAGCTATGATTCTAACCACCATGGATGGTGACGACCTTCCTCACCCCGTCAATGCAGACATAGTGAAAAGATACTACACATAATCAAAGACCCTCTAGGTTGACTGGCCTAGGCAAAAAAATAAGGGCTTCCCGGCGAACCAAAAGGGTTCGGGCAAAAATAAGGGATGAAAATGAAAAATATGTACACCCGGCAAGTCGAAAACCTGAAAAGGCGGCTTGGGCTAAAAAGGGTATCTCGGTGGACTGAAAACCAGAAAGGACGGTCCAGGCAAAAATTAGGGATCAAAGCATAACATTATGCCTCATTGGATCACCTTACATCCAGACTTTGGTATCGACTATCAATCTCGGACGACACTAATCAATCTGATCTACCTTCAACCAAGTATCAAAGTGATGAGATGCTCGAGGACATAAAGGCAATAGCAGAGTTGGAACCCAGTGGGATCATTCACATAACTGTTTTATTTAGTTTTTCACAAATTGTATAAACTCTATTTGTTCGACGACGTTCTCTTACTAGGTCGTTAGCCTCTTGTACAAAAACGCATATTTACAGGCCAAACTTCAAAGTCAATACAATTCATTTTCAAATAAATTTCAAACTATTTTTCCTTTATCTGTTTTATTTTGCAAAGAACGTCCAATGTTCATTTTTTGTATATGCATTTGACATTAATTGCTGCTCATAAATATTTACATGCGAAATAAAAGATGATTACTGGTAATATAAGAAACAGGGGTGTTGTACCCCAAAATTTGCTCTCTCATTTTATCAACATTTCTCATCACAAGGCTCTTGGGACTCAAGATCAAGCTAGGGTTTGCTCTGCTCAAGACATCTCCTTGCACTGATGACCTAAATTAGGGTTTGAGTTTGCACAAGGATTTTTGGACCTTCAATGTTCAAATTGACTTTCATACTTCATGTTGGACTCATAAGTTTGTCCATACCAAGTTTCAAGCCTTGAACCAAGTTTTTGCCCAGTCAATTGGACAGTTGACCTAGAAATCAGCTGTATTAGGGAAAAAGTCAATTGTGGCCAATTTACAGTTAAACCTCATGAATTTTGACCCGCATCAACATTATGAACTCATATGAACCATTTGATCAGGTTTGGATCACAATTCCACAAGAAATTTGATCAGATCACCAAAAGGGCAAAATGGTCATTTTTAGAGTTTTGACTGTACAAAGGCAATTTTTGACTGTTTGACCTAGACAATGGTAAATTAAGCTCAACCATGGACTCAATGACTCAATGGAATCATCTTGACTTATTCAACAAGTTCAAAAGATCTCAAATGCATAGGATTGACAGATGAATTTTTCAGTCAACTGATCAAAATTTGACTGTACACTGAAAAGTCAAACTTGGACTTTTTGGTCAAAATCAAGTGCCAAGGGTCATTTTTCATCAAGATATGTCAAATTATGAAACTTGTTCATCAAGAAACCCAAAATTGCAAATTAGGGTTTGAAATTGAAAATTTTCATAACTTAGAATTTTTCTAAGTTATGAAATTTTCTTAATTTTTCCTAACTTTGTCCCACATTTTCACCATGATGCAAATGGATTCAAACAAAACTTACAACATGAAAGTTGTATTCCTCCACAAAGTATACAACTTTGATTCACAAAGTTTTCTCAAAATAAACTTGGATCTCAAGTTATGATTTTTGGAACAAGGGTCCCTAAAACTTTTAACTTAGAGAAATTTTGCCCTAGTTTAGGCAGGATTTTGACCTATCTTCTTGGCCATTTTTCACATAGTTCCACTTGGAGTCTCAAGTTGAATTTCAAATATGGATTATATTGCATGTTGCAAGCTTTCCAAATTGTCTAAGAACTCCTCAAACACATTTGTGGTTAGGGAGAATCGAATGCTTGAAGTTGGCAAAAACTCACTTTGTATCCATGGCAAATTCATGTTCACTCAAGTGGCATTTTCAAACCAGCATGCTTTGTACTAGTTTGCAGGCCTCTAAACCAATTTACACTCCTTAATTTAATGCAAATCCATCAGCCTAAGCATTTTTTTGGCCATTTGGGCATTGTACACAAAACTAAGCCCTAAGTAGAAAAAGGCACATTTCTATTTTTGAAAAGGTATGCTTTATGTCAAACCATGATCTTTGAAGCATAAGGCCAAGATCTCAGAAGCCAAATCAAATCCACAAATTGCAGTAAACACGACTTGGAAACCAGCCATTGTTAGCTTACACAAACATTTCAAACAACTTTCACACAACCCTTTGAGCAAGAAACACGAGTACTTGAGCCTCAAAACCTCCCATAGCCAGAAATCACACTTCTTTGGCAAAACAGGGCAGGTGCTGCAACTTGAGTGCCATAGCTCATTTGGCTCGTGCGTTTTGCTCCTTTTTCTTCAAACACCTTCCATTCAACTCACTCAAGCTATCCCAAACCTCCATTGCCAACTGTAACTCCATTTACAGTGTTCACCATTTTCATTTCAAGCTTGTGCAGGTTGAGTTCTATAGGCTGATTCAGGGGCATTCAAGGCAATCTAGCTATTGGAAAAGATCAAGTGAAGTTCAGGCAAGCTACCAGACACCTCAAAACTTGTTGAGAAGCATTGCATTGCTCTACACGAATCCAACTGAAACAGGTTTATCCTCCCTTTCTATCTCTCTATTTAGGAACATTTAGCCTTAGGTTTGTGAATAAAAAATGTAGTGTTCATTGCTAGGAAGCCATACATATGCTCAGCTTTCATTTATATTAAGTGTGCTAGGAGAATTTCATCCATGAATATGCTGAAAAAACTAGGTCAGATTTTAGGGCCAGAGATATTCTCTCTGGTCTTTGAGAGTTAGGATTAGTTGTTTATATGGTTAGAATCGTATTGAAATTCTCTACAAGTTTGATGTTGTGAGTTTTGGCAAAAGATCACGTATGCAGGATGTCCAAGTTTGTACAGCAGGCGCGCGTTTTTTTCAAAAGTCTGGAGGAAGAAGATGAAGTGGTGGGCTGGGCTTGGCCTGCTTGCTTCTAACACCTCTCTTTTCATTTTTACACCCCCTGGCCCAATTTCTTGAATAATTACATTTTTGCATTTTTGTTTTCTTTTCTGATTTTGTTTATTTATTTCCAAATATAAAAAATGCTTAAAAAATATTTTCTTAATTTTTTACATTTATTTGGCATTTTATTTGAATTTTTATAACATAAAAACATTTAGAATACTTTTATAATTTATTTAAACTTGAAAATAATATGTGAATATATACTTTTATTTTTATTTCTTATTTTTATTCACACTGAAAATATTATTAAAAATATAATTTATTTTTGCACATATTTTATTTTATATTATACATATTTAATATATTTAATATATATATACATATATACTTTTATTTTATTAAATACTTAGAATAAAAATACAAAAATATTACATTTTTATTTTTATTATTATTTATACTCAAAAATACCTTTTTTAAGTATATTTCATTTTTAGATATATTAATATATTTTTTGTATATAAATAATATAGTGTTATTATTTTCTTAAAGAAATTAGGGTTTACCCTTAAAACAAATAAAATTAATCTTTTTTATTTATTTCTCTATACTTTTTTTGCATAATACATTTTATTTAATATTTATTTATTTTATATATTTAAATATTGTCCATTTAATACTTATGCTTTGGAAATTCAATTTGGATGTAATAGTTGTGATCGGTGGAAATAGAACTGACAGTTTTTTAGCTGGTTCGCGAAATGTCGCGGAAGCAAGCGTCGCCACCGTCTTTTATTTTCTCCAACATGGAAAGGACAAAAGCACAGCAAAATTCTTTATGAGAATGTTTCTCGGTTCGGGAGGTAGATTTATAGAAAGGGAAGGTGTTAGCACCCTTTCTATCCATGGTTATCCATGGGCACTTAGGTACTTGCTCTTATGTTTTCAAAAATTTGTCTTGCTTTTCAAAAATGTGAGTGGGTTTGAAAAAAAGTTTCTTTGAAAGATTTCTGAATAACTCTTGTATCTGTCCTCAAGAGTGTTTGAAAAATTTGTTTTGAAAGCTTTTGAAAGTGTAAGGTGTGAAAAGTATTTTGTTTATTTTTTTGAAAAGAGCAAGTATCCATGAGTCATCTATCTACCCTAAGGAATTAAGCTGTGTAAGTGTCCTTTAGGTAGTGCTATCCCACCATTGAGAGGTAGGTAGCACCACCGTTGGAGGTGTTCGGGTCAATTCGATTGTAGGGACATTGTGGTCACCGAAGCAACAGTTAGGACACCTTAGAAGCTACCCTTATGTCCTTGATCCTTTTAATCCGAGGCAACCGTTTCGAGGCAACTGTTCTGAGGCAACTGTTTCGAGGCACCCGTTTCGAGGCAACTGTTTCGATGCAACTGGATCATGGACATAAGGACCACTAAAACATCCTATACTTGACGACCACGTTTCGAAGGCAACGAGTGAGGCGTACCCTAGAAGTGGTGTGTGCTTTGTGTGTTGTATTCAGTTAATGTTTGTCTTTGTAATTAGTGAGCTACGAGTTGTTTTTATTTACATACATTCTTTCATGCAAGTTTAGCAGTTAAGGGGTGCAGAAAGTAAATTGCAGAAATGTAAATCCTACGCTATTACAAGGCGCGGGTCTATACATCGCCAAAAATTACAAAGACCCGTTTTTTGGTAAATAAGTACGAAAATTAAATAAAGCGATAAACCTATTTAACTATTACATTCTTGAAGGCAATTACATAATAATCAAATAAAGTAAATGCGCGCAAATAAATTAATCGGGAATGTCTAAGGGTGTTGACCCTTTTTTGGAAGAGAAATTGATTTTTTGGTCTTTTTTTGTAATTAAAATGAAATTAAAGCTAATTAATGATTGATTAATTAATTTAATTAAAAGAAAATATTTTTTTGTTTTTTATGTTTTTATGAAATAAAAGAAATGGAATAAATTTAAAAGTTAACTTTTACCTAATTCTAGATTTATTTTAATTATTTAAGAAAAGGAATTAAACTTGCCTAATTAAACTATTTTGGTTAAGGTTTATTTACAAAATAAAATAATAATAATAATAATGTTAGTTCTATTTTTTTGATTTTTTAGGAAAATATGTTAATTATGCTAGTTATTAAAAAAATAAAATAAGGCAAATAAATAAAAGAAAAGAAAATGACAAAACAAAATAAAATAAGAAAAAAGTAAATAAACCCAAGGGGGGTGAGATGGCCTTCATGGAGGTTTTCTGAAGTAATTCTGGCCCAACAACAAGAAGCCTTATTTGACTTTTTCGGTTGCCTACGCATGCGCTGACTCCAGAGCATAGTACTCTTGCGTTCTGGGCCTTTAGATCTACCTCCAATGACACTTGGCTTGTTGGATGGGTGAGGCTTATGGTGGAAACTACTTGAGAAACTGCATAAGAACGCGTTAACAAAAATGATATGAGAATTATGGGGGACCTGGGAAGAACTTACAGCACGGTATGAGCCTCAGGACTTGGCAAAGGTTGCTTTAGCTTCAGGGTGTGGCAAGGAATAGAACCACGTACTTGTTTTGATCTGAAGATGCTCGCAACTATGTTTTAGAACTCTCAATTTTTGAATAATTTTTGGTTTTGCTCTTGGCCGTTTCTGCACACACTCTTTTGAATGAGGTTGGGAAGGCTTGTATATATAGTAATGTAATGTGTATCCATCCAAATAATGGTCATTAAGCTTATGCAATTATGTTCGAGATTATGCCATGAACTCCATTGAAACAACTTTCCATTTTTGTGTCAAATTTGAATTCTTGCTTGGAATAGGCCCTTGCACGAATTTGGAATGTGTTTTAAGGTGTATCAAAGCTAATCATCACAAAATATATCTCTCCATTAATTTCTTTGATTTTTATTTGATTTTAAAAGATTTAAAATGAATTAAATCAAATAAAATTAAATAAAAATGGAAAAATTAATTTTAAATCTTGAAATAAATTGTGGGACACGTGGGAAGCATGGCCAAGCTGAAACAAGTGGAAAAAGTGGGCCCCTTTTGTCAAAAATGAAGTTTCAAGGATAATTGATTTTGGCCATTTCACAAAATTTTCCCAACTTCTCCAATGCATATCTTGCTCAATTTTAAAGCTATGAACATGTTCTTGGACATTTTGGAAAGGTCTTGAAGTCCTATAACCAATGTCTTTGGTCCCATGTCATTTTGATTTACCAATCTCAAGTTATGGTCTTTGACTTAAAGTGCCTTTTTGTTGACTTTTGAAAATGACCTATAATGTTGAAATTGATAACTTTTTGTGAGAGCATTTCTTGGACTTGGAGTGTGAAGATGAGTTGTAGGAAATGTCATCCCCTTCAAAATGAGCTTTGGATGGGATTTTTATGATAAACCATGAAGAAGTTATGCTTTAGTCAAGTTACAGTTGACTTTTCAGCTGTCCAAAAATAGAAACTTTTGACACCTTGATGGTTTTTGAGCCATTCTTGTGAAATCATGATCAAGATTTGATCAAATGATGATTGTGGCTTCAAAATAAGATGTTGACCAAAAATTTTGACTTTTGACTGCCAAATGACCATTTTGCCCCTACAGTTGACTGTTGAGCAATTAGGGTTTTTGACTGTGCAACTTGACCTTGTGAGCCTTGAAACTTGACATGTAGGTGCTTGACAATGTGTATGAGCATATGGGACTTGATTGAGCCCTTGAAAACCTCAAATTCCTTGCAAGAACCAAAACCCTAGTTTGACTGGCTTTAGGAGAGTGGTTGACTGTGTAGCCCTTGAGTAGACTTTGAACAATTTGGGGTGATGCTTGTCAAAACTTTGAAGAATATGGGAGGGCAAATTTTGGGGTACAACAATAGTGAACTAGGTTTTATGTTTCTTGTCAAATACCCCCATTCAAAATTGTACCCCCATCCCCGTAATCAAGTTGTAATAGCTTAGAACTTTAAATTCTCGCATTTTACGCTTTTAATTATGCCATGATTAGAGAATTAGGGTTTGTATGCAAAAATCCAAATTAAGAAATAGTTTGACCTAATCAAAGATAAAAATGCATGAAAATCAAACAAAATACACACTTGCACCCCTAGGGTTACAATCTACTTGTTGCCTTCAAAAATGGGCCATGGTATGCATGTTGGGTACTTTGGCAAAACAAAAACAAAACAAAATATTATAATCCCTCGATGATGCTATCTTGGTTTCCTAAACAAAAATGATCAAGTCCCTTAAGAAAATTGCCAAAGATACTTAACACAATTGCTATCATGGTCTATACGATGATCCGTGCATGTCCCGTTTAACATCCTAACACAAGGTTGTTCACCAAATGCAATGGTGAAACAACACTTTCAAAAGGGTTAAAAACATTAGGAAAGATCTTTGAGTAAAATAGGGTAGATAGCTCTTAGTTACTTGATCAAAAAAACTTGTAAAACATCCTTGCTATATTCAAACACACTTCACAACACAATTTCAAAACATTTCCCAAATCAAACTTTCAAACGTTGAAATCTTTTTAAAAGACAAAAATATCTTTGTATACATTCAAACAAGAATAATTACAAAGGTTTCCACAACGATGGCCTCTTTTCAAAACATCTTTCAAAACCATACACAAAGCACCATTTCAAACAATTGAAGAGCACTATTTCAAACAATTTAAAAGCAAAGCAAGTGATCTAAAACAAGTAACTAAGAGCCCATGGATAACCATGGATGAAAAGGGTGCTTGCACCTTCCCTTTTCATAATCTACTCCCCGAACTCAAGAAAACATATCAAAGGTCTTTCCTGTGCTTTTTGACCTTTCCTTAGGATAAAATAAAAAGTCGGTGGCGACTCTTGCTAAACCGAAACATTTGCGAACACAAATGCAAAACCTCAAGTCAGTTCTCCCACCGTATCACAAAACTGGCGACTCTGCTGGGGAAAACTTTAAAAGTGGAGTAACCTTAGGGTTTATATCACCTTTGCATGCTTATCTTGATTGCTTTGTTTGCTTTACATTTGGTTCTCTTGTTTGGGCTTGAAATCCTCTACCTGGATTTGGGAAACATTCATAGGTAAATAGCAATACGTTGTGGAAACTGTGTGGGGTATACCGACATGGTTGAAGCAATAGCTATATTAGTGCGACATATTTGTGAGTACCGGTAGCCTTTGAGTCAATCAAAGAGAATACGGGGCCGCTGAGTGATGTCATGAAGAACTAATGAACTCTTAGAACCTTACTTGACCATCTTGGCCTTTTTTTAAGAGTAGTGAGATAACCGACTTTGGTGCAGTCCGATGTTGGTAGATACTCGATACTACACTCATTAAGGGTTGTTTTCTTGGAATATTTTGGTCGCCAGTTATGTGGCTAAACCAAAACAATTAACACAGAAAATAATCCAGTGATATTGAGCTCCTTAGAACCCGGTTACTATTTATAGGACAGGTTGATCCAACTAACTTCAAAAGGGTACTTACCTATGAAACCTCATGCAAGCCTAAAACTAGGAACTTGTGTGACTTGGTTGTACATGTGCTTGTGCATACATCATGAACATCATATGCATCCACTAACCATTTCAAGGGTTTGGATCTTCATCTTTGTTCTTGTTTTGTAGGTCATGGAATCTCTTCGCAGGAAAACAATTCAAGTCAACCTTGTGAGAATCCCTCCTCAACTCAAGGAGCTTACTTCAAAGATTCCAGAGAATTCTCCTTTCAATGAAAGACATGGTAGACTTCTCAACTTGGTCAACTCCAACATTGAAGAAGATATGGTGAAGGTTCTCTTCCAGTTCTTTGACCCTCTACACCACTGTTTCACATTCCCTGATTATCAAATAGTACCTACTTTGGAGGAATTTTCTCAACTCTTGAGAATTCCTATTCTTCATTAACTACCCTACAACGGTACGGAAAAAGAACCAAAGCTTGAAGATGTTTCTCAAGCATTACACTTGCAACCATCTGATATCAAAGGTCATTGGGAAACCAGAAGTGGTGTCAAGGGTTTCTTGGCATAGTTCATGTTTGAGAAGGCACAAGACTGCTAGAATTCTCTAGATCTACAAGCTTTTGAAGAGATTGTAGCACTTCTCATCTATGGGCTGGTCTTGTTCCCAAACCCTGATCAACTTATAGATGTGAATGCTGTCAAGATTTTCATATCTCGGAATCTTGTGCCTACATTGCTTGGGGACATCCTACACTCATTTTACACACGAACAATGAGGAAAAAAGGTGTTCTCATGTGTTGTACTCCTCTTCTAGCAAGGTGGTTTATTTCTCACCTTCCCCAAACATTTTTGAAGAATGAGCAAGGTTTAAGGTGGTCACAACGGTTGATGAGTCTCACACATTCTGATGTTCATTGGTGTTCTCGGTCCAGAGAAAATGTCATCATCATTGATCATTGCGGAGAATTCCCTAATATCCCATTACTTGGCATTAGGGGAGGCATTACCTACAACCCCTCTTTAGCTCTAAGGCAGTTTGGATATGCTAGAAGGGATGGCCCTCATGATATGCTGATTCCTGACTTGGTTTTTGACTTCGACAATGATGCACAAGGACTTTAACAAAGGTTTATCCGAGCTTGGAGGATGCCCAACAAAGTGGATAGTAAGACATTGGGGCACAAGAATTCCATCCCCCTTGAGCCTTATCTCAAGTGGGTACGAACCCGCGCCCAGAATCTTATGATGCCATACCCTCACATTCTCCCCGTGATCAAAGAGCATGTTATGGAAGGAGAGGTTCCATACACCCTCCTACATCTAAACATACCAACATCATTGGAAGAATTGCAAAAGAGTTGGATACAACTCAAAGAGGAACGAAATACTTTTGAAGCCAGCTTCTATGCAAGTGAGAAGAAGGTTTTGGAGCTTACCCGCATACTTCATGAAGAGGAGACTCTTAACACTTACATCACGCTAAAGAGAATGCGCAATGTCTTTTTACATTAAGAATTTTCTAATATTTTTGCCCATGGGGCATTTATGTACTAACAAGTTTCTTCTTAATATGACATGTGTTCTTTTTGTTTGCAACTAATTTGAATTTCTGAATCCTTGAATGCATTACATGAATAACATATCATTCATCATATGCATAAACAGGTCTTCACACCAGGTTTCCTTATCTTTCTGCTGTTTATTTCAGGAAGATGGATTTGGCTCAGACGGTTAAGGATCTGCAAGCACAGAATTCGCAATTCCAGCAACTCCTCATGACCTTAGCAAAGGGTCAAGAGGACCTTAAAGCACTGTTGGAGAAAGATAAAGAGAAAAAGAAGAAAAGGACTAGTATGGCCACTATGGGAAGAAGGTTTGAAAACCAGGCTAGAAAGGTTCTTGAGTTCCCCTCGACGTCTGATGAAGGGGTTGGTAAAGGAAAAGGAGCTGCGATGCCTTCTGAATCTGAAGTTGAAGAGGAAGAAGAGGAAGAGGATGAAGATTACTCCAAACAGCAATATCCCCCGACGGATGATAAGTATAAAAATCTTGAGGATCGGTTGGCAGCCATGGAGTTGCAAAGGGTACATGGTTTAGATTTTGAAGAACTAGGGTTGGTCGCTGGGATCGTCATTCCTCCCAAGTTCAAAGCACCTACATTTTCTAAGTATGACGGTCTGTCGTGTCTGAAGATGCATCTGAGATCCTACGTCAGAAAGATCCAACCTCACTCTTCTGATACGGATCTTTGGGTCCACTTTTTTCAAGATAGTTTGTCAGACACGCAATTGGACTGGTTCTATCAACTTGAGAGATCTGAGGTTCATAACTGGGAAGACTTAGTTGCTGCTTTCTACCGACAATACCAATACAATGCAGATTTAGCGCCTACTCGTACTCAACTACAGAGTATGGGTATGGCCTCTAATGAGGGATTTAAAGAGTATGCCCGGAAGTGGCGGGATTTGGCTGGAAGGGTGCAGCCACCATTGTCGGATAGAGAGTTGGTTGACATGTTTTTAGGGACCCTGTCTGGCCCTTTCTTCAATCATTTAATCGGGAGTTCCTCTGCAGGATTCACCGAATTAGTTTTGACTGGTGAAAGGGTCGAGGTTGGCATTAAAAGTGGTAAAATTCAGAAGGATGTTTCCGCTTCCACTGCTATTAAGAAGACCTTCCCAGCTAAAAAGGAAGTTTCTGTTGTTCACAATCAGAGAAATCAAGGAAGAACGGAGCGCCGACCAATGGTGGGGGTTGTGATGATCCAAAACTCTTCAACCGATCAACCTCGCAGCAATCAACCAAGAGCTAATCAGCAAAGGGTAGAAAGGCCACAACGGCAGTTCACCCGAATCAACATGACACCAGCTCAAGTCCTCCCTCATCTATTAAAGCTGAACCTCACCAACTTGAAAGAAGCGCCGAAAAACCCTAATACCTCTTCTCCTTATTATCACTCCAATGCAAAATGTGCGTACCACTCTGACAGTGTAGGGCATGATACCAACAATTGTTGGGCTCTTAAAAACAAGATCCAAGACCTAATAGACGCCAAAAAAGTAGAATTCGATGTGCCCAAAAAGCCGAATGTGATTTCTGCCCCAATGCCCAAGCACGGTCATAATGTTCATGCCATTTTGGAAGATCTTCATGTTACCACTGTTGATGACCTTTTGACTCCGTTACCAATAATTAAAGAGAATTTGATGAAAGTCGAGATATTCCCAGGCTGTGGAAAATACTGCTACTTTTGTTCAAACTTGCAAGCTGACTGCCCACTGTTGAAATCAGGCATCCAACGCCTGATGGATACCCAAGAGATCCTCTTTCAAAAGACTCTTGTTGATACTATCACTCCTGTTACTCCTGCTACTTTTGTTACTTCAAACAATGACATTGCAATAATAACCATCTCTGACAATCTTCCCAAGACCTGCAAAAGGCCTGTCAAGATTACGCCTGATCCTAAGTTTGTGCCGCTAAAAATCACCATGTCGGGGCCTGTTTCGTATAAATCTAACAAAACGATACCATGGAATTACGGAGGATAAATCTTCTACCATGGTGTCAAACAGATTGAATCAGTCCAAGAGAATTCCGATGATGAAACCCCTGATATAGGGAATATTGCAGGAACGAGCAAGATAACTCGCAGCGGAAGGATCTTCTCTTCGGAGATTGCTCCTCCATGGGCAGTCTTCGGACCCTCGAGAGTTTCTGTGCCTGTCAAGCCATCTGTGCAAAGCCCGGTAATTGAAGAATTGGATACTCCTGAAGTTAGACCCTCTGATGTTACTACCAAAGGTAAGGGGATACTAGAAGCACCTGTCAGGACGAAGGCTCAGACTGTGGTAATCCCCGAGACCACCCAGAAAGAGATGGAAGAAATCTTAAAGATAATCAAGAAGAGCGACTACGATGTCGGAGAGCAGCTAGGGCAGACCCCTTCCAAAATCTCCATGTTGGCTCTCCTACTCTGCTCTGAGGCCCATGCCAAGGCCTTAATCAAATTTCTAAAGACGGCACACGTGCCTCAAGAAACTTCTGCTGACCAGTTTCAAGAGTGTGTGGCTAGCCTTACTGCCGATAATGGTCTTGGTTTTTCTGATGCTGATTTGACCCCTAAGGGAAGGAAGCACAATGATGGGCTACATTTATCGGTGGAATGCAGAGGGACCACACTTGCCCATGTTCTGGTTGACACCGGTTCATCTTTAAATGTGCTACCGAAGAAGGCGTTGGACAGATTGGACTGTGAAGGTTTGACCCTAAAGCCCAGTAACATCATTGTTAGAGCCTTCGACGGTTCTAAGAGGATGGTTCATGGAGAAGTGGACATTCCAATCAAGGTGGGCACAGAAATTTTCAACTCTACCTTTTATGTGATGGACATCCGTCCTTCATATTCATGCTTGTTGGGAAGGTCGTGGATCCACAATGCTGGGGCAATCACCTCCTCTCTGCACCAAATGCTAAAGTATCCAGTTCAAGGAAAGATTATAACGGTTCATGGGGAGGAAGAGTATATGATAAGTCATCTTAACTCCTTCCGCTATGTGGAGTTGGATGGCGAGTTCATAGAAACGCCTTTCCAACATTTTGAAGAGGTTTCTCCTGAAGTCGCAGTTGCAAAGACAATGACTGATGTGCCTATCGTTTCCAAGCCTGTGTCTAGGATGGCATCCCTCAAAGATGCGGAGGCCGTAATCAAAGAAGGAAGGAGTATTGTATGGGGGCAACTGCCTAATTTTCCTCACAAGACGGACAAGTTCGGACTAGGTTTTACTACTGCTAGCCAGAAAGTTATGCGTCGCTCCCGGGCTGGAGGACCACCCTTAAAAATCACTCACCATGGAATTAATGCCTTAGAAGATGATGATGAAGAAGATAACTTTGAAGATTGGATCTTTCCAACCGTTAAAGGAGGATTAAGCAATTGGGAAGCGAAAGACTTCGTTCCCATCACTTTCATCAACCAGTAATTTATCTTTGAACAATTTCCTATTTTGGTCTGTAATAATTAAACAATTCGTACACACTCTTTTCGCCCTATGCCTTACCCGGGGCATATGGGTCCATTTGTAAGGGCTTGATTTCTTCATTATCATATGCCATGTTTAATGAATCATTAGACGTTTTCATCTACAACCTGTTGTGTTCATTTTCTTTCCTTTTACATTTTGTTTTGTTTAAGGATGGCTATCCCTTACACACACCCACACTCACAAAATGCAGGTACCCATCCACTCCGGATTCCATGGGTGACTATTCTGCTTTAGCCTTCGGTGACTCTGAAGATTTGGTCAATCATGCCGAGTGCGAAGATGATAAAGAATGTGAAGTGCCTGGAGAGTTAGCCAGACTTTTGTAACAAGAGGAAAGGGCTATTCTGCCCCATGAAGAGTTGCTGGAGACCATCAATTTGGGAACAGAGGAAGACAAGAAAGAGGTAAAAGTGGGTGCCAACCTGGAGCCAAGTGTCAAAGAGCGCTTAGTGCAGTTATTGAATGAATATGTCGAAATCTTTGCCTGGTCCTATGAAGATATGCCGGGACTAGATACAGATATCGTGGTTCACCGTCTCCCTACAAGAGAAGATTGTCCACCGATCAAACAAAAGGTCCGCCGAATGAGGCCTGACATGTCTGAAAAGATCAAAGCTGAGGTGATAAAGCAATTCAATGCTGGCTTTCTGGCTGTTACTTCCTATCCATAATGGGTTGCTAACATTGTGCCCGTGCCTAATAAAGACGGCAAAGTCAGAATGTGTGTGGACTACCGGAATTTAAACAGGGCTAGCCCTAAAGATGATTTTCCACTACCACACATTGAAATCTTGGTTGACAACATAGCTCAACACAAGGTATTTTCCTTCATGGATGGATTCTCGGGATACAACCAGATCAAAATGGCCCCCGAAGACATGGAGAAGACTACTTTTGTTATGCAGTGGGGTACCTTCTGCTACAAAGTGATGCCATTCGGATTAAAGAATGTCGGGGCAACGTATCAGCGAGCCATGGTAGCTTTGTTTCATGATATGATACATCATGAGATCGAAGTCTACGTAGACGACATGATAGCCCGATCACAGACAGAAGAAGAGCACCTTGACCATTTGCAAAAGCTATTTGTCAGATTGAAGGAGTATAAGCTCAGACTGAACCCAAGTGTGATCGGTGGAAATAGAACTGACTGTTTTTTAAGCTGGTTCGCGAAATGTCGCGGTAAGCAAGAGTCGCCACCGTCTTTTATGTTCTCCAACATGGAAAGGATAAAAGCACAGCAAAATTCCTTTTCAAGAATGTTTCTCGGTTCGGGAGGTAGATTTATAGAAAGGGAAGGTGTTAGCACCCTTTCTATCCGTGGTTATCCACGGGCTCTTAGGTACTTGCTCTTATGTTTTCAAAAATTGTTTGCTTTTCAAGTGTGCGTGGGTTTTTGAAAAAGTTTCGTTTGAAAATTTTCTAAGTAACTCTTGTATCTGTCCTCAAGAGTGTATGAAATATTTGTTTGAAAACCTTTTGAAAGTGTAGGTGCGAAAAGATGTGTTTGTTTGTTTTGAAAGAGCAAGTACCCAGGAGAAATCTACCTACTCTAAGGAATTACGCTGTGTAAGAGTCCTTTAGACAGTACTATCCCACTATTGAGAAGTAGGTAGCACCGTCGTTGGAGGTATTCGGGTCAATTCGATTATAAGGGACATGTGTGGTCACCAAAGCAATGGTAGGACACCTTAGCGATAACCCTAATGTCCTAGATCCTTTTTATCCGAGGCAACCGTTTCGAGGCAACTGGATCTTTAGACAGGAGGGCGACCTCTAAGACACCCTATACTTGACGACCACCTCGAGGCAATCGAGTGAGGCGTACCCTAGGAGTGGCATGTGCATGTGTGTCCAATTCAGTTAAGATTATCTTGTACATGTTATTTGTGAGCTACGAGTTGGTTTTATTTTTCAAGCAAGTCTTGCATGCATATTAACAGTTAAGAGTGCGGAAAATAAATTGCGGAAAGTTGAATCTACGCTACTACAAGGCGCGGGTCTATACATCGCCAAAAAACAAAAACCCGTTTTGAAATAAAGTGCGGAAAGTAAAGAAAGCGGTAAATCCTAATTACTATTACATCCTTTGAGCAGATACATAATAATCAAAAATAAGAATAATGCGAAAGAAAATTAAATTAGGACGTCCTAGGATTTTGGACCCTTTTGAGAAATAAAGAAATTTTTAGTCCCTTTTTGCAATTAATTAAACATTAAACCTAGTACTAATTAATTATCTAATTAAAAAAGAAAAAATGTTTTTTTTGTGTTTTATGTTTTTTTAAATAAAAATAAAGAAGTTAAAAGTCAAAAGAAACCCTAATTCTAAGTTTATTTTATTAAAAAAAGAATCAAAATTGAACCTAATTTAAACTAATTAATTTGTTAGTATTTTATTTACAAGAAAAAGTCCCTTTTTATGTTTTAGGTTTTTTATGAAAATAAAAAGAAAAAGAATTAAAAAGTTAGTAAACCAAAACCCTAATTCTAAACTAATTTTATTTATTGTAAAAAAGAAATTAAAATTACCTAATTAAACTAATTAATTTGTTTACATTTTATTCACAAAAATAATAGTTAATAGTAAAGTTAGTAATTAATAAAATATTTACAATTTTTTTGATCTCTGAATTTATTATAAAAAATTAGTTTATTGGTTAATAATAATAATGATAATAATTAAAAAAAGAATTATAAGGAAAAGAAAAAAAAATAAAAAAAGTAACAAAACCATGGGGGTGATGACCCATTAAGGAGGTGTTGGCTGGAAATTTAGGCCCAAGAACACCAAGCCTTTGTTGACTTTCTGGATTGCATGTGCGTGCTTTGACTGAAGAACATGGTATTCCTCCTCCTTTTGGCCTTTGGATGGCTGTTGAAGACACTTGGCACGCTGGATGAGTGAGGTTTATGGTGGACTTCTGGACAAGTGCTACATGGGAAGATGTTAGAAAAAATATGAAACAAGGTTTGGGGGACCTGGGAATCGAACCTAGGTCCCAACGATTGCCAGACATGTCCCTCTCCACTGAGCCATTGTGCTGCGTTTGTTATTATGATAGATAATGAAAATAATATATAAAAAACTCAATTATGCTGGAAACTAAAAAAAAGCGCGCATATTATTTGAATAAACCAATAGCTGGCCTCCACGTCTTGTCTTCTTCACCTGGCCTGTAAAAAAAATAAAGCAGATAGCGGGGGTTTTTAACCCCCACAAATTGCAAATGCCAATAATAGCGATTAGACGTGTAGTACATATAAAAAGGGCACGAGGGTATCAATGTGTTCGTCTCATCCTGATGAATTTAACCATAGGTCTAAGAAGGTCCAATTTTGCAGTATGTGGAAAGCCCTAATCTGAGAGCTCTGAAACCCTAGGTTTCGTTAATGGCGTTTTGCAATTCTGGGCACTATAATGCAATCAATTTGTGCCAAAAGCTTCGTATGAGTCCTATAAACACAACACAATCAATAAAAGATGTTAAAAATGCATGAATCGATGGTTATGATTTTGAAAAAAAGTGGTAAACCGTATGATTGTGTAGAACGATTCTTTGAGTGTTAAGGCTTGTTCTTGATTGCAAATCGTCCCTGAATGTCCCAGCAAGGTATTGGAATCAAGAAAGGGCTTTGAATTGGCCTGGAAGGTTGAATTCAGTTTTCAAATTTTCTTCAATTTTTTGGAAGTTTGTTTATGGTGTTTGATAGCAGCTTGCACGTGTATGATTTTAGGTTAAGCTTCAATACATATAGTGGAATGAATTAGGTTAAATCTTTTGTCCAAGAATCCATTGTATTCATGTTTTGCATCCTTGATTTCCAATCAAATCTTTTCCAATTTTTTTGATTGATAAAACTTGCTAAAATTGGATGATTTTGTCTCCTTGATTGATACATGAAATCTTCAGCATGTGTTGACCTTATTTGCATCACAAAAAGATTTGAAAAACATATCTTTTGAATTTTCCTACAATTAAAATCAATTAAATGAATTAATATTAATAAAAATTCAATTAATTAATTAAAAATAAGAAAATAAATCAATTTAAGCTTAATGGGTCGTGCATAGGCCTTGGGCAATGTTTCAAGAAAGAGTTTGAGGCCCATTAGCAAAAATGAAGTGTTTTGGGCAAAGTTGACTTTTGCAAATTCCCAAAAATTTCCCAACTTCTCCAATGCATATCTTGCTCAATTTTGATCATATGAACATGTTCTTGGACATTTTGGAAAGGTCTTGAAGTCCTCTAACCAATGCCTTTGGTCCCATGTCATTTTGATTTACCAATCTCAAGTTATGGTCTTTGACTTAAAGTGCCTTTTTTGTTGACTTTTGAAAATGACCTATAATGTAGAAATTGATAACTTTTTGTGAGAGCATTTCTTGGACTTGGAATGTGAAGATGAGTTGTATGAAATGTCATCCCCTTCAAAATGAGCATTGGATGGGATTTTTCTGATGAACCATGAAAAAGTTATGCCCTGGTCAAGTTACAGTTGTCTTTTCAGCTGTCCAAAAATAGAAACTTTTGGCATCTTGGTGATTTCTGAGCCATGCTTGAGGAATTATGATCAAGACTTGATCAAATGATGATTGTGGCTTCAAAATAATATGTTGATCAAAAATTTTGACTTTTGACAGCCAAATGACCATTTTACCCCTACAGTTGATTGTGAAGCAATTAGGGCTTTTGACTGTGCAACTTGATGCTGTGAGTCTTGAGACTTGGCATGTAGATGCTTGACAATGTATGGAGGCCTATGGGACTTGATTGAGCCCTTGAAAACCTCAACCTCCTTGCAAGAACCAAAACCCTAATTTTTGACTGGCTTAGGAGGTAATTGGACTGTACAACCCTTGAGGACACTTGAAGCATTTGAAGATTGATCTTTACAAATCTTGAAGAATATGGGAGGGAAAATTTTGGGGTACAACAGTTGCCCCTGTTCAATCTTCTTAGACCTGAGGATGTAGATTGGCTTGCGTGCCTTTCGTGATCCAAAGGTGGAAGATGATTGAACACTAAAGTGCCCAGAAATTTGCACTCGCATAGTAGAGTATCAGCAGTGTGATGTCGGGAATGGGCTTATAGATGCCATTTGGAAAGGTGGTGGATAGGAGGATGGGCTTATAGATGCCATCTAGAGCTGTGAAATAACCTTGTCAAGAATGGGCTTATAGATGCCATTTGGAAATGTGTGTCGATCGCGTAAGAGATTCCTTAGCGAGAACTTGCGTACTTGAGAAAGAAAGATAATTACCTGGCCTGTACAGGGGTTTATCTTCAAACTCTTCATGTAGATATGCCCTGGCTAGATACAGGTGTTGAATCTATAATCAATCGCTCACAGATATGCCCTGGCTAGATACAGGTATCGAATCTAGAACTTTAAAAGGTTGCTTACAAACGTGCCCTGGCTGGATACAGGTATCGAATCTACAAACAATCACAGATATGCCCTGGCTGGATAGAGGAATCGAATCTCTAAACTCTTCATGCAGACATGCCCTGGCTAGATACAGGTGTCAAATCTATAATCAGTCACTCACAGATATACCCTGGCTAGATAAAGGAATCGAATCTGGAATTAGTCGTCTACAGATATGCCCTGGCTGGATACAGGAGTCGAATCTCTAAACTCTTCATGCAGACGTGCCCTAGCTAAATACAGGTGTCGAATCTACAATCAATCACTCACAGATATACCCTGGCTAGATACAGGAATCGAATCTGGAATTAGTCGTCTACAGATATGCCCTGGCTGGATACAGGAGTCGAATCTCTAAACTCTTCACGCAGACATGCCCTGGATGGATACAGGTATCGAATCTACAATCAGTTACTCACAGATATGCCCTGGCTAGATACAGGAATCGAATCTAGAATTCTTCGTCTACAGATATGCCCTAGCTGGATACAGGAATCGAATCTCTAAACTCTTCATGCAGACGTGCCCTGGCTAGATACAGGTATCGAATCTACAATCAGTTACTCACAGATATACCCTGGCTAGATACAGGAATCGAATCTGGAATTAGTCATCTACAGATATGCCCTGGCTGGATACAGGAGTCGAATCTCTAAACTCTTCATGCAGACGTGCCCTGGCTGGATACAGGTATCGAATCTACAATCAGTTACTCACAAATATGCCCTGGCTAGATACAGGAATCGAATCTGGAATTCTTCGTCTACAGATATGCCCTGGCTGGATACAGGAATCGAATCTGGAATTCTTCGTCTACAGATATGCCCTGGCTGGATACAGGAATCGAATCTCTAAACTCTTCAGGCAGACGTGCCCTGGCTAGATACAGGTATCGAATCTACAATCAGTTACTCACAGATATGCCCTGGCTAGATACAGGAATCGAATCTGGAATTCTTCGTCTACAGATATGCCCTGGCTGGATACAGGAATCGAATCTCTAAACTCTTCATGCAGACGTGCCCTGGCTAGATACAGGTATCGAATCTATAATCAGTTACTCACAGATATACCCTAGCTAGATACAGGAATCGAATCTGGAATTAGTCGTCTACAGATATGCCCTGGCTGGATACAGGAGTCGAATCTCTAAACTCTTCATGCAGACGTGCCCTGGCTGGATACAGGTATCGAATCTACAATCAGTTACTCACAGATATGCCCTGGCTAGATACAGGAATCGAATCTGGAATTCTTCGTCTACAGATATGCCCTGGCTGGATACAGGAATCGAATATGGAATTCTTCGTCTACAGATATGCCCTGGCTGGATACAGGAATCGAATCTCTAAACTCTTCATGCAGACGTGCCCTGGCTAGATACAGGTATCGAATATACAATCAATTACTCACAGATATGGCCTGGCTAGATACAGGAATCGAATCTGGAATTGCGACAGTTGATAGTAATCATCTTTGGATTGACCTTTTTCCTGAAAAGGTAAAACATCAGTTATATGCAATGTCATGATGTATGAAATGCCTGATGTCATGATGTTCTCAAAAATAAATGAGGTCGTGTCGTATGCACTTTATCATGTTTATGAATACGAGGTATGAGATGTGATATGTTTATGAATGTATTTTCGTCTTGGAAAATAAATCCTTGACGAATGTCGAGAGCTTGTTAAATCCTGGGCTGATATTTGAAGAGTAGAGTTCTTCGTTTCCGCTGGGGATGATGATTGCAAGAATAAGCCGGTAGGAGAAGATGACTCTGTTGGGGAATAAACTTGATGGAGAGATTACTCTGCGGGGAATTACTCTGTGGGAAGAGATACTTCGCTGAGGTTTTGATGATAACTCTGCTGGGGATTCCTGTTGATAAGCTATGTTGGGGAATTTGATGAACTCCGCTGGGGATAGGAAGAATTTCGCCGAGGACGATCTTTCCGTGGTAATTAGCTGAGGATAACCCAGTTATAAGCTCTGGTGGAGAATAACCTTTGAATAAAGCCAGAGAGATACGTCTGTATTCTGCAGGTGATAAGCTTCCAGAATCTACTGGGGATAAGCTTCCAGAATCTATTGGGGAGGATAATTCAACTCTCCTGGGGAAACTTTGGACTGTACTGGGGAAGTGGCTCCACTGAGGTGTCTGGATTCCGCCGGGGAACAATCTTAGATTAAGACTGTCGGGGATGCTTGCTTAGGAACATATGTATACTCCGCTGGGGAATATTGAGATTTTCTGGGAATACCCAACTTCCTTAAGGCTGGCAGTAGACTAACTCTGCTTGGGGAGAGTGCTGCTGACTTGCTGGAGATGTTGTGCCTTTTAGGGCTGACGGGAAACCAACTCTGCTCGGGGGAGAGTATTGTTGAATCTTGTCTTACTCTACGGGGGTGGAGATATCTTGGTTACATTCTTCAGCTGAACATACCTTGGCACCTCGGTGGACAAAGCAACCAGATCGCTTAGACAATTTGTATTGCCCCAGTTTCTGCGGGACAAGGTACCTGTGGAGGTGCTTGATGACTGCCGATTGACAAACCTTCTTCGGGTAGGCAAGTGACGAGATACCGGGACATAGTCGTACGCTGTGATCCCTAATTTTTGCCTGGACCGCCCTTTCGGGTTTTCAGTCCACCGGGATACCCATTTTTGCCCAAGCCGCCTTTTCAAGTTTTCGACTTGCCGGGTATACAAATTCTTTTCATTTCATCCCTTATTTTTGCCCGGACCCTTTTGGTTCACCGGGAAGCCCTTGTTTTTGCCTAGGTGTGTCAACCTAGCGGGTCTTTGATTGCGCGTAGTATTTTTTCGACTATGTCCACGCTCTCAGGATGTAGGGAGGTGCCCCTGTCAGTAGTGTTGCGTTGCCCTACTACCAGAAGATCTTCATTTGATCGTCCAAGATTCGTTGCTGGAATTCCTGTCCAATGCCCCAAGTGACTCAGGCGGAGATTTGCCCCAGGCTACTTGACCTTTTGAGAGATTCCCTGAATCTTGACTGGACTGCCCCAGGTGATAGACCATGATCATGCCATGCCCCTTGATTGGAGGTGCTTTTGTTCATTAGACATTCGTCGTGCGAAATTCTATGTTGTTCAAACAAATAGTCATATGCAAGCAATGTTATATTAAAAATGCAAGACTTATGTCTGTTTTTGAAGTTTTTGAAACTGCATTTTTTCATAAAAACAAGTGAATTTTTGTAAAATGTGATGTCAACTCGTTATTTTACCGCAAGCCTTAAGGAGTCAGGATACCTTTCGTAACAGTATGCTTTCGAACTAACCCATGCTTCAGCTAGGACTTTTAAGGGTTGTAACGTGGCCTGGTTCACGGTTTAAGAAACAAAGGATAAAGGCTCAAATTATATTTGTACCCACCCGCTCTTCGTGATGTTCTTCAAACCTAAACTCAACTGATCATGCATTAGACATTGTTTGAGTCTTTGTCTTGATATTATGGTGATGGTTCGGATATTGACAGTTTATTTTGAATAGGCAGTCATTCCTTTGTTTGGTTGAGGGTTTGTAGGACCTCTTTCTTTTTGATTTCGTTATCCCTGTTTTTTGCCTGAACTGTTTCTTTTGTGATTACAGTCAGCGGGATGCCCCAGTTTTTGTAAGTCTCCTTCATAGGTTTTGACTTAATGGGCTTTTATTTTTGAGATATAATGACTGCCTATCTTTATGATTATTCGGAACCATCATATCTTTTGTTTTGTAAGGACTTCTTTGGTGTCGTTCGCTGTGCACTTGGATCAACTGAGAGAACTACCCTGCCCCAGGTTATGATTAAGGGTTTTAATTTTCGAAAAGAAAAACTCCTACTTCTTTGGCTCAAAAGGGGTTGACGAGGGATTATCTTCCTTATAACTCCAGTGTTTAGGAATTGAAACAATGTCTGTACCTCATCAGCGGGGTCTGTTCAAAAGCATACTGTAAAGCTCGTGGAATCGTTTTCGTCATCCTCCCTCAAGAGGCTTAGAATTTAATCGAGAGTTGACATCAAAAAATGAAAGCAGTTTGAATATAGCGAATGCGAATATATTGATTCAAAGCAGACATATGCGATGCATTGATAAAGTAAAAGAGTTTGACATGAACAAATGTTTGAACAAGCAAAGAAAAATACAATTTGAAACTTCCAATGAACAAAAGGTCTTCTCGTCTAGGGATAGTAGAAGAACTCGACCTGACCATCTGGGGTGAATTCCACTGCTCCTTCATCAATCAGGTCCTGGATCTTGTTCTGCAGAGTCCAACAGTCGTTGGTGTCGTGTCCAGGACTGTCGGAATGGTAGGCACATCTCACCCTCGGGTTATACCGGGAAGAGGAAGTGTTGGGATTCTTAGGAGGGTCCCTTAGTGTGATCAGATTCAATTTCAACAGGCGTTATAAGGCTTGAAACAACGACATGTTGAGCTGGGTGAATTGCCTCCTGGGCTTGTTTGGCTTATTCTGATTAACCCGTTGTTCTTGGCAAGATTGTTGTTGGACCTGTGAAGTGGTAGCGACTTGGAGAGGTCCATTATTCACCATATCAGCCCCTTGTCTTCTTGGAAGCTGATCAAGGACCTGGTCCCTGACTTTGACTGTTTGCTTCATACTGTTGTATCTGTCTTGATGAAGCTGAATGATCATGGTCCTCAACTCTTCTTGCTCTCGAGCTAAGCCTTGGATAAGAGCCATTTGCCCCAACATTTGGGTTCTCATTGCATCTACCTCAGCTTGCAGATGTCTCAGCTGTTCGTCCTTATTGTCTTCAGGACTTTTCTGGACCAAATTCCCCATGAGGAGTGTTCTCAACTCTTCCTGCCCCTGGGATAGGTTTAGGAATATTTCCCTGAACTGAGTCTCTTGAGTACGAAGCTCCTGGTTGTCTTGTTGGGAAGCCATTGCTGAAATAAACAGCGAAGATGGTAAGTGACCTGTAACAAGGGTACCTGTTATGCAATGATGTGTATGTATGCATGTGATGTTTTCAAGGATCTCGCGGGGTAAACCAAGAAAATTGTTAGAATTTGAATCCGGTAGCTTGATTGAAGGAACTTCATGTCGTTGAGAGTCCTTCTTCAAGAGTCAAGGCTCACCATATCGAGTGGGTCATAGCCCCTGACTCAAGTCATTAACCTGGCTAGAGGAAAATAAATCCCCTTTGCCCCTTGCTAGACATTCGGTTCATCATGACCTGCATCACAGACCCTTGAGATCCTTGAAATGGGTTAGTCCTTATGCAGGATGTATGCAATGGTATGATGGGATGATGTTATGCTATGCGTGGAGTGATGTAAGTAAACCCTGTTATGAGTCCAGATTAAGGACTGTAAACAAAACCTGCAAGAAACTCATGTGTCAGATAACAAGCATGCAAGTAGTCCAAGTTTTAAGGCACACAAGTCACACAAGACAGCCCTTAGAGTTTAGGCCAGCATGAAGTTTGGGCACTACCCTCTTGAAGTTGGTTGGCTCAAACCTGTCCTATCAAAAGTAACCGGGTTCTAAGGAGCTCAATATCATAGGGTTGTTTTCTGTGTTCATTGTTTTGATTTAGCCACTGAACTGGTGATCAAAATATTCTAAGAAAACAACCCTCAATGAGTGTAGTATCGAGTATCTACCAACTTCGGACTGCACCAAAGTCGGTCATCTCACTACCCCTAAAGAGGCCAGGATGGTCAAGTAAGGTTCCTAAGGTCAGTTGATGCTTCACGACACCACGCGGCGGCCCCGTACTCTCCTTGACTTGACTCAAGGGTTACCGGTACTCACCAAAGTGCCACATCAACGTAGCAACTGCTTTAACCGTGTCGGGTATACCCCGCACAGTTCCCTCACAGTTTGTTGCTACCTAAAAGGTATCCCCCAGATCCGGGTTAGGATCTATGAAACTCCCAAAACAGATCCACAATATTAAAGCAATCAAAACAGGCAATTGAAAACATAAGTATGATCTAATCCTAAGGTACACCTCACTTTTATAAACTCCCCAGCAGAGTCGCCAGTTCTGTGATCGGTGGAAATAGAACTGACTGTTTTTTAAGCTGGTTCGCGAAATGTCGCGGTAAGCAAGAGTCGCCACAGTCTTTTATGTTCTCCAACATGGAAAGGACAAAAGCACAGCAAAATTCCTTTTCGAGAATGTTTCTCGGTTCGGGAGGTAGATTTATAGAAAGGGAAGGTGTTAGCACCCTTTCTATCTGTGGTTATCCACGGGCTCTTAGGTACTTGCTCTTATGTTTTCAAAAATTGTTTGCTTTTCAAGTGTGCGTGTGTTTTTGAAAAAGTTTCGTTTGAAAAATTTCTAAGTAACTCTTGTATCTGTCCTCAAGAGTGTATGAAATATTTGTTTGAAAACCTTTTGAAAGTGTAGGTGCGAAAAGATGTGTTTGTTTGTTTTGAAAGAGCAAGTACCCAGGAGAAATCTACCTACTCTAAGGAATTACGCTGTGTAAGAGTCCTTTAGACAGTACTATCCCACTATTGAGAAGTAGGTAGCACCGTCGTTGGAGGTATTCGGGTCAATTCGATTATAAGGGACATGTGTGGTCACCAAAGCAATGGTAGGACACCTTAGCGGTAACCCTAATGTCCTAGATCCTTTTTATCCGAGGCAACCGTTTCGAGGCAACTGGATCTTTAGACAGGAGGGCGACCTCTAAGACACCTTATACTTGACGACCACCTCGAGGCAACCGAGTGAGGCATACCCTAGGAGTGGCATGTGCATGTGTGTCCAATTCAGTTAAGATTATCTTGTACATGTTATTTGTGAGCTACGAGTTGGTTTTACTTTTCAAGCAAGTCTTGCATGCAAATTAACAGTTAAGAGTGCGGAAAATAAATTGCGGAAAGTTGAATCTACGCTACTACAAGGCGCGGGTCTATACATCGCCAAAAAACAAAAACCCGTTTTGAAATAAAGTGCGGAAAGTAAAGAAAGCGGTAAATCCTAATTACTATTACATCCTTTGAGCAGATACATAATAATAAAAAATAAGAATAATGCGAAAGAAAATTAAATTAGGACGTCCTAGGGTTTTGGACCCTTTTGAGAAATAAAGAAATTTTTAGTCCCTTTTTGCAATTAATTAAACATTAAACCTAGTACTAATTAATTATCTAATTAAAAAAGAAAAAATGTTTTTTTTTTGTGTTTTATGTTTTTTTTAATAAAAATAAAGAAGTTAAAAGTCAAAAGAAACCCTAATTCTAAGTTTATTTTATTAAAAAAAGAATCAAAATTGAACCTAATTTAAACTAATTAATTTGTTAGTATTTTATTTACAAGAAAAAGTCCCTTTTTATGTTTTAGGTTTTTTATGAAAAGAAAAAGAAAAAGAATTAAAAAGTTAGTAAACCAAAACCCTAATTCTAAACTAATTTTATTTATTGTAAAAAAGAAATTAAAATTACCTAATTAAACTAATTAATTTGTTTAGATTTTATTCACAAAAATAATAGTTAATAGTAAAGTTAGTAATTAATAAAATATTTACAATTTTTTTGATCTCTGAATTTATTATAAAAAATTAGTTTATTGGTTAATAATAATAATGATAATAATTAAAAAAAGAATTATAAGGAAAAGAAAAAAAAATAAAAAAAGTAACAAAACCATGGGGGTGATGACCCATTAAGGAGGTGCTGGCTGGAAATTTAGGCCCAAGAACACCAAGCCTTTGTTGACTTTCTAGATTGCATGCGCGTGCTTTGACTGAAGAACATGGTATTCCTCCTCCTTTTGGCCTTTGGATGGTTGTTGAAGACACTTGGCACGCTGGATGAGTGAGGTTTATGGTGGACTTCTGGACAAGTGCTGCATGGGAAGATGTTAGAAAAAATATAAAACAAGGTTTGGGGGACCTGGGAATCGAACCCAGGTCCCAACGATTGCCAGACACATCCCTCTCCACTGAGCCATTTTGATGCGTTTGTTATTATGATAGATAATGAAAATAATATATAAAAAACTCAATTATGCTGGAAACTAAAAAAAAGCGCGCATATTATTTGAATAAACCAATAGCTGGCCTCCACGTCTTGTCTTCTTCACCTGGCCTGTAAAAAAAATAAAGCAGATAGCGGGGGTTTTTAACCCCCACAAATTGCAAATGCCAATAATAGCGATTAGACGTGTAGTACATATAAAAAGGACGACGAGGGTATCAATGTGTTCGTCTCATCCTGACGAATTTAACCATAGGTCTAAGAAGGTCCAATTTTGCAGTATGTGGAAAGCCCTAATCTGAGAGCTCTGAAACCCTAGGTTTCGTTAATGGCGTTTTGCAATTCTGGGCACTATAATGCAATCAACTTGTTCCAAAAGCTTCGTATGAGTCCTATAAACACAACACAATCAATAAATGATGTTAAAAATGCATGAATCGATGGTTATGATTTTGAAAAAAAGTGGTAAACCGTATGACTGTGTAAAACGATTCTTTGAGTGTTAAGGCTTGTTCTTGATTGCAAATCGTCCCTGAATGTCCCAGCAAGGTATTGGAATCAAGAAAGGGCTTTGAATTGGCCTAGAAGGTTGAATTCAGTTTTCAACTTTTCTTCAATTTTTTGGAAGTTTGTTTATGGTGTTTGATAGCAGCTTGCACGTGTATGATTTAGGTTAAGCTTCAATACATATAGTGGAATGAATTAGGTTAAATCTTTTGTCCAAGAATCCATTGTATTCATGTTTTGCATCCTTGATTTCCAATCAAATATTTTCCAATTTTTTTGATTGATAAAACTTGCTAAAATTGGATGATTTTGTCTCCTTGATTGATACATGAAATCTTCAGCATGTGTTGACCTTATTTGCATCACAAAAAGATTTGAAAAACATATCTTTTGAATTTTCCTACAATTAAAATCAATTAAATGAATTAATATTAATAAAAATTCAATTAATTAATTAAAAATAAGAAAATAAATCAATTTAAGCTTAATGGGTCGTGCATAGGCCTTGGGCAATGTTTCAAGAAAGAGTTTGAGGCCCATTAGCAAAAATGAAGTGTTTTGGGCAAAGTTGACTTTTGCAAATTCCCAAAAATTTCCCAACTTCTCCAATGCATATCTTGCTCAATTTTGATCATATGAACATGTTCTTGGACATTTTGGAAAGGTCTTGAAGTCCTCTAACCAATGCCTTTGGTCCCATGTCATTTTGATTTACCAATCTCAAGTTATGGTCTTTGACTTAAAGTTCCTTTTTTGTTGACTTTTGAAAATGACCTATAATGTAGAAATTGATAACTTTTTGTGAGAGCATTTCTTGGACTTGGAATGTGAAGATGAGTTGTAGTAAATGTCATCCCCTTAAAAATTAGAATTGGATGGGATTTTTCTAATGAACCATGAAAAAGTTATGCCCTGGTCAAGTTACAGTTGACTTTTCAATTGTCCAAAAATAGAAACTTTTGGCATCTTGATGATTTCTGAGCCATGCTTGAGGAATCATGATCAAGACTTGATCAAATGATGATTGTGGCTTCAAAATAAGATGTTGACCAAAAAATTTGACTTTTGACTGCCAAATGACCATTTTACCCCTACAGTTGATTGTGAAGCAATTAGGGCTTTTGACTGTGCAACTTGATGTTGTGAGTCTTGAGACTTGGCATGTAGATGCTTGACAATGTATGGAAGCCTATGGGACTTGATTGAGCCCTTGAAAACCTCAACTTCCTTGCAAGAACCAAAACCCTAATTTTTGACTGGCTTAGGAGGTAATTGGACTGTGCAACCCTTGAGGACACTTGAAGCATTTGAAGATTGATCTTGACAAATCTTGAAGAATATGGGAGGGCAAATTTTGGGGTACAACACCAAGCAAGTGAACTTTTGGAGTCAGGTCTAGTAAACTTTTGGGATTTATCGTCAACAACAAATTCATTGAGGTTGATCCTGCTAAAGTCAAAGCTATACAGGAAATGCCTGCCCCCCGCACTAAAAAGGAGGTTAGAGGTTTCTTGGGACGCTTAAACTATATTGCAAGGTTCATCTCTCACCTAACATCTACCTGTGAGCCAATCTTCAAGTTGTTGAAGAAAGATCAGGTGGTTGAATGGAACAATGATTGTCAAGTTTCTTTTGATAAGATCAAGGAGTATTTGTTGGAACCTCCTATCTTGATGCCGCCCGTCGAAGGAAGGCCGTTAATCATGTATCTGACTGTTTTGGATAACTCAATGGGGTGTGTACTGGGCCAACATGACGAGTCTGGATGAAAAGAGCATGCCATTTATTACCTTAGCAAAAAGTTTACCGACTGTGAAACTCGCTACTCATTGCTCGAGAAAACTTATTGCACTTTGGTATGGGTTGCTCGCTGGCTAAGGCAGTATATGTTGACTCATACCACTTTGTTGATTTCTAAAATGGATCCGATCAAGTATATCTTCGAGAAGCCTGCTTTATCTGGAAGAATTGCTAGATGGCAAATGATCCTGACAGATTATGATATCCAGTACACAACCCAAAAAGCTATAAAGGGGAGTGTACTAGCTGACCATCTAGCTCATCAAGCCGTCGAAGATTACCAATCTATGAGATTCGACTTCCCTGACGAGGACATCAGGACATTGGAAACATTGAAGGTAACGGACCGTATGACGGACCTGAACAAGGATCCCGATGGACCCTGTACTTTGATGGTGCTTCAAACGCACTTGGCAATGGTATCGGTGCGATACTTATTTCTCCGGAAGGTTGCCATACACCCTTCACTGCCCGACTTTGCTTCAGCTGTACCAACAACATGGCTGAATATGAAGCTTGTATCTTTGGTCTCAAGGCTGCTATTGACTTGGGAATCAAATATTTGGTCGTATTTGGGGACTCAGCTTTGGTTATCAGTTAAATCAAAGGAGAGTGGGACACTAAACATCCTAATCTTATCCCATAGAAAGAACATGTCTTGACATCGTTACCTCATTTCGAGCAGATTACTTTATAGCACTTCCCGCGAGAAGGAAATCAACTAGCAGATGCTCTGGCTACAATGTCTTCCATGTTTAAACTCAACTGGGATAATGAGGCTCCCCGAATCACCATCGAGCAGATGGACGAACCTGCGCACTGTCATGAGATTAATACCGAAGAAGTAGTGGAACAACCATGGTTTCATGAAATCAAAAGGTATCTCCAGACTCGAGAATACCCTGAAGGAGCTTCAGTCAATGACAAAAAGTTCTTAAGGAGGTTTGCTGCCAAGTTCTTCCTGAGAAATGGTATCTTATATAAGCGCAGCCATGATTGTGTTCTACTTCGTTGTGTGGACAAGGTTGAAGCAGAGTTGATCATGACTGAAATACATAGCGGCACATTTGGCACCCACTTGAGCGGACATACGATGGCTAAGAAGATTTTAAGGGCAGGCTACTACTGGTCTACCATGGAAGCTGACTGTCATCAACATTCCCGTACTTGTCACAAATGCCAAGTTTATGCTGACAAGATACATATTCCTCCTATTCCTCTCAATGTTCTAACAGCTCCTTGGCCATTCGCAATGTGGGGAATCGACATGATTGGAGAGATCAAGCCTACGGCATCCAATGGACATCGCTTCATCCTGGTGGCTATTGATTACTTCACTAAATGGGTCGAAGCAGCTTCCTACGCCTCCGTTACAAAGAATGTGGTTGCCCGCTTCATCAATCAGAATCTCATAATCCGGTATGGTATCCCCGACAGGATCATCACGGACAACGGTACAAATTTGAACAATACTGTGATCACCGCTCTGTGTGAACAGTTCAAGATTCAACATCACAATTCATCTCCCTATCGGCCAAAGATGAACGGTGTTGTTGAAGCCGCGAACAAAAATATCAAGAAGATCATTCAAAAGATGACAGTCACCTACAAGGACTGGCATGAGATGTTACCGTTTGCTCTGCACGGATATCGTACCACGGCGCGTACTTCAACAGGGGCAACCCCCTTTTCTTTGGTATATGGCATGGAGGCTGTTTTACCTATGGAAGTTCATATTCCATCCTTGAGGATCATGAAGGATACTGGTTTGAGTGAAGACGATTGGATTCAGACCCGGCTTGATCAACTTAATTTGATCAACGAGAAGCGACTTACTGTTGTTTGTCATGGTCAGACGTATCAGAAACGGATGATCAAGGCTTTCAACAAGAAAGTCAGGCATCAGGTATATCAAGTCGGAGACCTTGTAATCAAGCGGATCATCTTGCCGCAAAGTGATCCCAGGGGCAAGTGGACTCCTACTTACGAAGGACCATTTGTGATCAAGAACATCTTTTCTGGTGGGGCAATGATTCTGACCACCATGGACAGTGACGACTTGCCGCACCCTGCGAACGCAGACATAGTCAAAAGATACTATGCATAAAACGACCCGACAAGTTGAAAACCTGAAAGGGCGACTTGGGCAAAAATGGGCATCCCGGTGAATCGAAAACCCGAAAGGGCGATTCAGGCAAAAATTAGGGATAAATAAAAAAGTCTGTACACCCGGCAAGTTGAAAACTCGAAAGGGCGACTTGGGCAAAAAAGGGTTTCCCGGTGGACTGAAAACCCGAAAGGGCAGTCCAGGCAAAATGTAGGGAATTAAAGCGTATGACTATGTCTCATCGGATCACGTTAAGGACAATCTCTTCACCAACAAGCTCCAAGCTTCTGATCTATCCAATCATCTGCGGACGAAGCAACGAATGGACAAGATACTCAGAGTTGTGAAGGCTATAGCAGAATGGGAACCCCATGGAATTATTACACATAGCCATCTTTCTTTTTGTATAAATTTTCTCCCAATTTTATGACAACATTCTCTTACTAGGATGTCTGTCTCCTCTGTACAAAAATACTTACAAAAGTTAATACAAAGATACTTCAAAGTGCAGAAATTTGCTTGCCTTTCTTTTCTTTTTACACTTATGTTTTATTTGAAAACATCCAATGGTTTGTTAAATAGGCATATGCATTTGAATATAATCATTGCTTACAAATAAAACAAAATGAGAAAGGATAATTACTGATAGGTTGAAAGTGTAGAAAGATGACTTTGTGCTATTCCAGAAGAAATCCCCTGCAATATGTCATTCAGATCCTCAACAAAGCTAAAACCTTGGAGTATATATCCTCAGCGGAGTTAAGTTTCAAGATTCCCATCAGAGTCAAGTCTCCAAACTCCCGATCCCCAGTGGAGCCCGAAAACCCTGAAATACATATCCCCAGCAGAGCTAGAATACTCTAAACCTTCTTCCCCAGCGGAGTCAAATTTCCAACTATCAATCCCCAGCGGGAACCATTCAGTTTTCCCCAATTTCCCCAGCAGGTTATCTTAAAAATCTGAGAATCAATCAGATAATAGTTAACTCTTTGTCTTATCCCCAACTAGGAATCCTCAGTAGATTGGCATACAACCCAAGCTCCTGATTTCCCAAGCAGAGTAAACACTCTCCCCACAGAGTTATTTCCCGACAGAACGAAGATTCTAGTTCCCGTTTCTCCATTGGAAGCCTCCCAGGTTTTAATTCCCCAGTAGAGATTGTCGGATTTTTCCTTATTTCCCCAGGAAAGTCATGAAGGATTCTCATTCCCCGCAGAAGTTGTCAAGACTTTTGTTAATCCCCGCAAGTCACCAAGGATTTTCAATCCCCAACAGTGGTCCCAGGATTTCTCATCTTCAACAATCAAAGATTTTTGGAATCCCCATCATCGGTCAAAGATTTACTCTCTCCGGCAGCAGTCAAAGATGTCATTATCTCCAGTTATCAAGGATTTATTTCCCTCAGCAAGACAGCTACTTAGCTTACATGCACGTCCATTACATCCATTACATTCATTAATAGAACATATTTTATTGCATCATACATATCATGCAACATAACTTTGTGCTTTAGCTAACATTATACCCTTTTCAGGATAAGATTAAAAAGTTATCGTTAACAAATATTCAGAGATTTCAGATACAGCATGGATACACCCCAGACACGGCGGTCATTCTATTACTCACTCAGAATTTCAAGTCAAGATACAGTGTGATTACACCCCAGACACTGAGATCATTCTATTACTTATTCAGACTCCAGCAATCAGATACAGACTAGATACGCTCCAGACACGGTGGCCATTCTATTTCTCATTCAGATTCAACTATCAACTTCAAGTTCAGATACACTCTAAACACGAAAATCATTCTGCTACTCATACAAATATTAACTTCATATACAGTCTAGATACGCTCCAAACACGGTTGCCATTCTGTCACTCATTCGGAATTTATCTCCAGCACATAGATGCTTCATACACAGATGTTTCTTTGTTACCCATTCAGAATACAGATACACTCCAGACACAGCAGTCATTCTGATATTCATTCAAGAATCAACTACAGTTACATCTCGGATACGCTCCAGACACGGACGCTATTCCCTTGCTCATATGAACCTAGTCTCCAGATACAACTCAGATACGTTCCAAATACGGATACCATTCTGATGGTTCATTCTACTGATTTTCAACAAACAAATTTTGGATGGCATCTCTAAGCCCATCTCCAGCAAGATTCTGCCATCTCCAAATGGCATCTTTAAGCCCATTCCCTCAGATACATTTTGACGAGTGCAAATTTACGGGCACTCTAGTGTCCAATCCTCTTTTACCTTCGAGTTACGAAAGGCAAACTTGCCAATCTAACTCTTCAGGTTCAAGAAGATTGAACAGGGGAAACTGTTGTACCCCAAAATTTTCCCTCTCATTTTATCAACATTTCTCATCACAAGGCTCTTGGGACTCAAGATCAAGCTAGGGTTTGCTCTGTTCAAGACATCTCCTTGCACTGATGACCTAAATTAGGGTTTGAGTTTGCACAAGGATTTTTGGAACTTCAATGTTCAAATTGACTTTCATACTTCATGTTGGACTCATAAGTTTGTCCATACCAAGTTTCAAGCCTTGAACCAAATTTTTGCCCAGTCAATTGGACAATTGACCTAGAAATCAATTGTATTATGGAAAAAGTCAACTATGGCCAATTTACAGTCAAACTTCATGAATTTTGACCCACATCAACATTATGAACTCATATGAACCATTTGATCAAGTTTGGATCACAATTCCATAAGAAATTTGATCAGATCACCAAAAGGGCAAAATGGTCATTTTTAGGGTTTTGACTGTACAAAGGCAATTTTTGACTGTTTGACCTAGCCAATGGCAAATTAAGCTCAACCATGGGCTCAAGGACTCAATGGCATCATCTTGACTTATTCAACAAGTTCAAAAGATCTCAAATGCATAGGATTGACAGATGAATTTTTCAGTCAACTGATCAAAATTTGACTCTACACTGAAAAGTCAAACTTGGACTTTTTGGTCAAAATCAAGTGCCAAGGGTCATTTTTCATCAATATATGTCAAATTATGAAATTTGTTCATCAAGAAACCCAAAATTGCAAATTAGGGTTTGAAATTGAAAATTTTCATAACTTAGAATTTTTCTAAGTTATGAAATTTTCTTAATTTTTCCTAACTTTGTCCCACATTTTCACCATGATGCAAATGGATTCAAACAAAACTTACAACATGAAAGTTTTATTCCTCCACAAAGTCTACAACTTTGATTCACAAATTTTTCTCAAAAGAAGCTTGGATCTCAAGTTATGATTTTTGGAACAAGGGTCCCTAAAACTTTTAACTTAGAGAAATTTTGCCCTAGTTTAGGCAGGATTTTGACCTATCTTCTTGGCCATTTTTCACATAGTTCCACTTGGAGTCTCAAGTTGCATTTCAAAGATGTATTATAGTGCATGTTGCAATATTTCCAAATTGTCTAAGAACTCCTTAAACACATTTGTGGTTAGGGAGAATCGAATGCTTGAAGTTGGCAAAAACTCACTTTGTATCCATGGCAAATTCATGTTCACTCAAGTGGCATTTTCAAACCAGCATGCTTTGTACTAGTTTGCAGGCCTCTAAACCAATTCACACTCCTTAATTTAATGCAAATACATCAGCCTAAGCATTTGTTTTGGCCATTTGGGCATTGTACACAAAACTAAGCCCTAAGTA
>OX451741.1:54840901-54853217 GCA_948472305.1 Vicia faba
AGACAGTTCCTAGATCTTGATGAAGATGTTTTCCTCTGTCATAGTTGTGGACGAGTTCTACAATCTCAACGGTATACTACGTTGAAGACCCAGACAGTTTCATAGATCTTGATGAAGATGTTTCCCTCAGTCGAAGACCTGACCGGCTTCTTAAATCTCAACTGAATTATCCTCGGTTAAATTTCAGATAAGGTTCCTCAATCTCGACAATTTTCCTCCGTCAAAGTGTGGAAGAGTTCTACAATATCAACGGTATACTCCGTTGAGGACAAGACAGTTCCTAGATCTTGATGAAGATTGTTTCCCCCCAGTTGAATTACGGACAAGTTCTTAAAACTCAACAAAGATGTTCTCTCGGCCGAGGTACAGGAAAGTTCCTAAATCTCAATGAAAGTTAGACTTCCCCAGCGGAATCTTCTACAACAACAGGTATGTAAGTTCTCGCTAAGGAATCTCTTATGCGGTTGACGCTTCAGCAGATGCATCTGTAAGCCCATCCTCCTACCAACATCTCCAAATGTCATCTGTAAGCCCATTCCCGACATCACCAGGCTGATACCACTTCATGCGAGTGCAAATTTCTGGGCACTCTAGTGGTTCAATCATCTTCCACCTTCGGATCACGAAAGGCACAAAAGCCAATCTACATCCTCGAGGTTTAAGAAGATTGAACAGGGGCAGCTGTTATACCCCCAAAATTTTACCTCTCATATTCTCAAAACATTGCAAGAAAAAATCTCCAAGTGGCTCAAGCTTGCCCAAAAGTTGGACAGACAATCATCTCTTAAGGCAATCTTCCCCAAATTAGGGTTTTTGTGTTGCATCAAGATCCTTGAGCCCAAATGGTCTAAAATGCTCCCCAATGTCCTAATATGTTCTCAAGGTCATCCATGTCAAATTTCAAGCCTTGCAGAGGAAGTTTGCTCATTCAATTGCTCAAAGGTCCAGAAATCGACTGTGTTAGGGCAAAAGTCAACTGTGACCTATAAACTGTCAAACTTCAAGATTGTTTTGTCAACATTCTCATTTTGAAGGATATTTCATCATTTTATCAAGGGTTGATCATGATTCACCAAGGATTGCTCAAAATTCATCAAGACTCAAAAGTTGCTAAATTAGGGTTTTGTAGGAAAAGTCAACTCAACTTTGACAAAGCATAACTTTCTCATACTTTATGAAAAATGACCCATACAAAGCTCATTTTAAAGAGGATGCAGTTTTATACAATCCATCTTCACACCCCAAGATCTAGAAATGCACTCATAAAAAGTTTACAAATTTGGACATTATAGGTCATTTTTGAAAGTCAACAAAATCACCTTTTTTGTCAAAGCTTATAACTTGAGAATGGAATATCAAAATAAGATGAGACCAAAAGGGTTGGTTATAGGACATCTCAAGCTTTCTAAAAAGTCCAAGAACACCTCCAAAAGTTCAAAATTGAAGAAGTTATGCATTGTTGAAGTTGGGCATTTTTGCAAAATTGCCAAAAGTCAACTATCCCCAAAACTTCAAATTTTGTTAAATGGGCCCATTCTTTTCCACTTGATTTGAGCTTGCTATCATTGTCCACGTGTCCTAGCTTCATCCATGTGTCCCAAACTTTGATTACATTAGATTTTTTGCTATTTTTCAGAATTGGATTCTCATCAATATCATCATCAAATTCGTATCACACAAGATCATGTGCAAAAAGATGGTTTTTTTGACAAATTTGGCAAGTTTTCAAAAGTGAATCAAATCAAATATGGGAGCATTGATTTAGAGAGATTGGATTCATGATTCTTGACCTAATGCATTCCATGATACATATAGAAGCCAAAGGACACGAAATATAGGTTAGAGGCTGCAAGAACAATCAAAACCAAACTTGAAAAACGTGGTGAAAATTTTGAAATTCGAAATCATAGCAAGAGGCGATTTCAGAAGCCAAGAAGGACCTCAATCAATTCCTGGAGGTTCACTGAGTTGAAACTGACCCAAAGCAAGCTCCCATACACGCCCAAACGCGATGTAAGTATCACATTTCTTAGCCCTGTATTTGAAATTATAGCTCTCTATTCTTGCATCATTCTGGAAAATCATTGATATATTTGTGATTCTCATGAGATTTCTAAACTTTTGGCAATACTTAATTTGATTTATATGGACTGTAACCTCATAACAGCGTGGCTAGGTTATGTTTTGGATTTTAGGGATTTGTATTTCAGGTGAAAGAAGAGGGAGACGAACCCAACCATGTCTTAGAAGGTCGTTTTTATGGTCTGGAGTTGATTTTTGGATCGACCTGTGCATTTAGCTGCGGATCTAAATCCGCAGGTAAAGTTAAAGGGGCTGGAGGTAGGGGACGGAGACGTGTCAATACCCCAATGGCTGATTCAAAAACACGCGCGCATTTTTTTATTTTTTCTGGCATATAACGCATTTTCTCTTATTATTATTATATTATTTAATATACTAACAAGTAAAACCAAGTGTCCTAGTGGCGAAGCAAGCATTCCAAACGCCTATAGGACCTGGGTTCGAATCCCAGGTCCTTTACTTCTTTGTTATCATTATTTTCCAGGTGATCATATGTGTCTTCAAGCGTGAAGCTCATCAATGCAATCCTCAAGCATCTGATGGCCAGATGGCCATAGGCCAAATCTGGTGATCCAGAGATGATGGTCCATCGTAGACCCAGTCAACCAGCGCGTATGGAATCCAGGGAGGTCAACCACGCCCAGCGCTTAATGGGCCTCAAATTGCTATTCTGACCTCCAAACAGGCCCATACCCCTCTAACTCTCTCTATTTCATTTATTTTGTTTTATTTGATTTAATATTTTTATTATTTTCTAACCAATCAATTTTTTTTCCTTTATAAAAATTAAAACCAAAAAATATTTTCTTTATTAAAATAAATTTTAGTATTTTATTTTTTATTAACAAATCTATTAATTAATTTAGGCCATTAATTAGAATTAACTTTAATATATTTTTTTTGTAAATAATTAAAATCAATTAGACTTAATTAGGTTTTTACTAGCATTAATTTATTTTATTTTATTTCTTTAAATACCAAAAACCTAAAAAATATTTATTTTCATTAATTAATTAATTTAATTATTAATTTAATAACTAAATTAGATGATTTCTTTCTTAATTAAAAAACAAACAAAAAAAATCTTTTCTTTAAATAAAAAAAGGGTTAAAACCCTACTTGCGCTCGACTTAATTTCCCGCACGCGATCTATTTATTCAATATTGTACTTGTTCCCAGAATGTAATAGATAATTAGGACCATTTAATTATTTTTATCGCTTTATTTATTTTTCCGCATTTAAATTTCAAAGGGTTGCTTTTGGCGATGTAAATACCCGATGCCTTGTAATTTAATTTCCGCAATTTATTTTCCGCAAAATATAACTGTTAGATGTTTGATAATAGGGATGCATGACAAGATTGAATGTTTTAACCTAAAATCAAATTAGATCACCATTAACATGTACAAAGACAAAAAATAACTGAAAACGACACACTCGCACATGCGCACTCTTAGGGTACACCCCACTTGGTTGCCTTCGTACACGGTCATTGAGTATAGGTCACTTTAGAGGTCGTCCTCTTGTCTAAATATCATAGTCGCCTCAAAAACGGTTGCCTCGGATATTGTTGACTCAAAACAAATGATCTAAGACATTAGGGTTACCGCTAAGGCGTCTTAACATTGCTTTAGTGACCGTAGTCCCTAAATTTAAATTGACCCTTAAACTCCAACGACGGTGCTACTTACTCATCAATAGTAGAATAGCATTGTCTAAAGGAAGATAACATAGAACGGTTCCTTTTTCGAGTAGGTAGATGGTTCTTAGATACTTGCTCTTTCAAAAAAAACAAAATCTTTTCACACTTACACTTTCGAACAAAGTTTTCAAAAATCACTTGATACGCTCTTGAGGACAAAAACAAGAGTTAAATCGAAGTTTTCAAAACAAAAACTTTTTCAAACCCACAAGCACAAAGAAAGCAACATTTAGAAAACAATATGAGCAAGTATCTAAGAGCCCGTGGATAACCACAGATAGAAAGGGTGATAACACCTTCCCTTTCTATAATCTACCCCCCGAACCCGAGAAATATCTCGAAAAAAGGAATTTTTCTGTGATTTTTTTCCTTTCCTTGTTGGATAAAATGAAAGTCAATGGCGACTCTTGCTTACCGCGACATTTTGAAAAAACAAACGCAAAACGCAAACCAGCATTCCAAAAAACAGTCAGTTCTTTCCCACCGTATCACAGTTACAAAGTGTTGTCTTTTGAAAATGTTTCCAAATGAGAGTGTTGGGTGTATAAAATGTTTTTGTTGTGAGCAAGCGAGCACTAGGAGCAAATCTACCTACTCAAAAGATCTTAGATGTTCTTTTCCTGCTCCTTTAGATGTTGCTATCTTACCATTGTTTTGGTAAGAAGCCCCATCGTTGGATGTGAAGGGACGGGCACGGGACGTTTTTGTATAGTCATAGAAGGCAACTTATGGGATGTTTTAGCAATGTCATTTTAGGGACTAGATCATTTACCGAAGGCAACATTGAGGGTCATCGGAGGGACTATGATCTTTTATCGATGATCTTTGCTAAAACGCCCATATTCGAGGGACATGACTATTTTCTGAAAGGCAACAAAGTGGGATTACCCTAAGGATGCTAGTGTGAAAGTGTGTTTGATTTTCATGCATTTAGTCTTGATTAGGATTATCTATTTGTTGATTTTATGTCTTTCCATACACACCCCTAATTACTAGCATTTATGTTTGAAAGCAATAAATTGCGGAAATGTAAAGGTCCTGTGCTATTACATCATTTAGGGATGGGGGTACAAATTTACAAATGGGGGGTTGCAAGAATTTAAATCCTAATTAACTATTACAACCATATTGAAATGTACAATGCAAGAAAGAAAAAAGACTTGTTTATAAAAATGGTTTTTTGTCTTAATGAATTAAGAAAAAGAAATAAATTAATTAATAAAGAGAAAATATTTTTATGTCTTTTTTATATTAATAAAAAGGGTATTAATATTGAAAATGATAAAAAAAAGGGAAATAATGAGAGATATAATTAGCATGTTGCTGAAAGCAAAACAAAGGGGATCAGAAGTTCTGATGTCGGGCGCACTGTGGTTCAGAAAGAAACGTCAGAGGAAATCAGAAGTTCTGGATTGATACACTTTGAGGGTCCTGCAAGAAACGTTAGAGGGAAAACACAGAAGTTATGGGTTTCTACGTGCTGAACTTCTAAGTATTAGAATAGTCAGAAAGTCTTAGAAGTTCTATGTATTAAAACAGTGAGGAGAACTCAGAAGTTCAGTATGTGCTAAGACAGTGAGTGAACATGAGAAGTTCAGTGTGTGTACTAGCGAGTGAAAATTCGAAGTTCTGAGTGTTAAAACAGTGAGTGAAAATCAGAAGTTCAGTTTGTGTTAACAGCGAGTGAAAATCAGAAGTTTTGTGTATGTTAAAATGGTGAGGAGAACTCAGAAGTTCTGTGTTACATTTCAAATCTTTCCTCATATTAATCAGCACATCAGCAATTTATCAAGTCCTTAACAGCAAATCAGAAGGATAAAAGCACAACAGTTTATAGAAGTTCTAATTCTAATTATGATCCCTAGCTTTATTCAAGAAGTTCTGATCCATAGTTTTTCTACTTATGCAATGATATGGACAACATCAATAATATGGTATTTACATATTTAATGATGTTCTGAATGAAAAGATGCAAAGTCAGAAAGACTTACCTTAAATCTGGAGTGTGTGCTTGGAACTTGAGTTGTTGTCTTCAGATGTTCTGGGAGTCAGCGAGAGCAAAGGAAAAGAAAATATTATGGTTCTTTTTCAAAGGGAAGAACCAAGGGTTGGTTTTTCTGGTTTGGGAATTCTGGGATTTGGGCGAAAGTTTCACAGTTTTCTTTTCTCTCTTTTGACAATTCTCTCTCTCTCCTCTCTCTCTCTCTCTCCTCTCTCTCTCTCTCTCTTCTCGTCTCTCCTGCTCTCTCTTCATCTCCTCTCTCTCATCTCTCTCTCTCTCTCTCTCTCTCTCTCTCTCTCTCTCTCTTCTCCCTCTCTCTCACTCTCTTCTCTCTTCCTCTCTCTCTCTCTCCTTCTCTCTCTCTCTCTCTCTCTCTCTCTCCTCTCTCCTCTCTCTTCTTCTCTCTCTCTCTCTCTCTTCTCTCTCTCTCTCCTCTCTCTCTCTCTCTCTCTCTCTCTCTCTCTCTTCTCTCTCTCTCTCTCTCCTCTCCTCTCTCTCTCTCTCATCTCTCTAAAAGCCAGCCCCTTGCAAGTGTGATAGAGCAACTTATTTATAGGTGAATTTGTTGTGGTTTTGGGGGGGAAACAATTGGGATTTAAACTTTTTTGGCACACTGTTCCATTGCTTTTTATCACAGCTTTTTGTATTTGGTGCAAATATGGGATTTGGGAAAATGCAGGCGTGGACTGGATTAGCTGCTGGTTATAGGATTGTGTTGTAGCAGTGCAGCAGGTTGTTTAAACGAGGTTTTAGGATCTGGTGATGTTCTGATCGCAAAAGACCAGAAACGTAGCCTCCGTATGCTGAAGAGCCAATGTTCTGACCGAAGAACATTGCTTCCCTATGTTTCGATTGAGGGGGTCAGTATTCTGAACCATCTTTGCAAATTCTGATTGCGTGGGGGCTGGCCTAGAAGTTCTGAAGTACCATATTCTGATGAACTAATTGCATATCTTGATTAAATATAATTGTTGAAACTGATTATTTTGATCTAAAGTCAAAGTTGACTTTTCAGTATGCTTTTGGACCATTTTACCCTTGTGAATGATTTCCTTTAGAAAATTATGATTTGAGACTTGAAACTTGCCAGAAGCAAACCTGAGGGTCTAGAATGATCTTTTGAGAAAATGAGAGGCCAAATTTTGGGGTACAATGCTGCCCCTGTTCAATCTTCTTAAACCTGAAGAGGTAGATTGGCGAATCTGCCATTCGTGACTTGAAGGTAGAAGATGATTGAACACTAGAGTGCCCAGAAATTTGCACTTGATGATAATGTGGTTGAGGTATAAGGAATGGGCTTAAAGATGCCATTTGGAGAAATGATGGAGAGTTTTCGCAGATGGGCCTTATGGATGCCATTCAAAGGTGATTGTTGACAGAAAGTAGACTAAGTCTGAACTTGACTTCAACTGGAAAAGAATCAGAATAAACTTTTGGTCATTTAAACTGAAACTAGCAAAAGTCTTGAATGTTATTTGACTGGAAAGAATCAGAATAAATCTTGGGGCGATTTATCTGAACCAGAGAAAATGTCTACCAAAAAGAATCAGGATTAAACCATTGAGATATTTAAACTGACCAGCAGAGGTCTGGAAAGAATCAGAATAAATCTTGGAGCGATTTATCTGAACCAGAGAAAATGTCTACCGGAAAGAATCAGGATAAACCGTTGAGAGATTTAAACTAACCAGTGGAGTTCTGGAGAAGAATCAGAATATATCTTGGAGTGATTCATCTAAACCAGAGAAAAAGTCTACTTGGAAAGAATCAGGATAAACCGTTGAGAGATTTAAACTGAACCAGCAGAGGTCTGGAAAGAATCAGAAAAAATCTTGCATGATTTATCTGAACTAGAGAAAATGTCTACGGGAAAGAATCAGGATAAACCGTTGAGAGATTTAAACTGAACCAGTAGAGATCTTGAATTTTCTTTAACTGGAAAGAATTAGAATAAATCTTGGAGAGATTTATCTAAACCAGAGAAAGTGTCTACTTGAAAGAATCAGGATAAACCGTTGAGATATTTAAACTGAACCAGTAGAGGTCTAGAGAAGAATCAGAATAAATCTTGAGTGATTCATCTGAACCAGAGAAAAAGTCTACAACTTGGAAAGAATCAGGATAAACCATGAGAGATTTAAACTGAACCAGTAGAGGTCTTGAATTTTCTTTAACTGGAAATAATCAGAATAATCTTGGAGCAATTTATCTGAATCAGAGAAAATGTCTACCAGAAAGAATCAGGATTAACTGTTGAGAGATTTAAACTGAACCAGCAGAGGTCTTGAATTTCTTTAACTGGAAAGAATCAGAATAAATCTTGGAGCAATTTATCTGAACCAGAGAAAATGTCTACCGGAAGAATCAGATGAACCGTTGAGAGATTTAAACGAACCAGTAGAGGTCTTGAATTTTCTTTAACTGGAAAGAATTAGAATAAATCTTGGAGAGATTTATCTAAACCAGAGAATATGTCTACTTGGAAAGAATCAGGATAAACCGTTGAGATATTTAAACTGAACCAGTAGAGGTCTAGAGAAGAATCAGAATAAATCTTGGAGTGATTCATCTGAACCAGAGAAAAAGTCTACTTGAAAGAATAGGATAAACCATTGAGAGATTTAAACTGAACCAGTAGAGGTCTTGATTTTCTTTAACTGGAAATAATCAGAATAAATCTTGGAGCGATTTATCTGAATCAGAGAAAATGTCTACCAGAAGGAATCAGGATTAACCGTTGAGAGATTTTAAATTAAACCAGCAGAGGTCTTGAATTTTCTTTAACTGGAAAGAATCAGAATAAATCTTGGAGCAATTTATCCGAACCAGAGAAAAAGTCTACTGGAAAGAATCAGGATGAACTGTTGAGAGATTTAAATTGAACCAACAGAGGTCTTGAATTTTCTTTAACTGGAAAGAATCAGAATAAATCTTGGAGCAATTTATCTGAACCAGAGAAAATGTCTACCGGAAAGAATCAGGATAAATCGTTGAGAGAATTAAACTGAACCAGTAGAGGTCTTGAATTTTCTTTAACTGGAAAGAATCAGAATAAATCTTGGAGTGATTTATATGAACCAGAGAAAATATCTTGGGGAAAGAATCAGGATAAAACCGTTGAGAGATTTAAACTGAACCAGTAGAGGTTTGAAGGGAGCATTCGTCATATAGATAGTCACCCTGTCCTGTTTCAGGAATTGATCTACCATTGATTTGTTCACAGATAGTTGTCTTGTCTTTGTTGAAAATTTGTTGATGATAATTTTCTGTTGATTGACCTTTCCTGAAAAGGTAAAGAGTTAGTTGTATGCAATGTCATGATGTATGAATGCATGGCTTAATGATGTTCTCAAAATAAATGAGATTATTCCGTATGCATTTGTGTTGTATGCGCTTATCATGTATGTAGTATGAGCATGAAAGGTTGTTGGAATGTAATTCTGTCTTGGAAAATAAATCCTTGACAAGTGTTGGGGAGCTTTGGGAGGCTAATATCTCGGGTTGTCGTTGGGGATGAAGAGTATGCACCTCTTTAGACCTTGTTTTAGGATGTTTCCGCTGGGGGATGTTGAAAACTCTGTGAAGAGTGTTGATTCCTGCTTGGGGAAAAAGAGTTCAGGAGTCTCAGTTGTCTGTTGCTCTACTGGGGAGTCGAAGTTGAACTGATATCTGGTCGGGTTCAGGCTTCACAGTAACTTGTTGGGGATTATAGAGTAGTCTACTGGGGAAGAGGAGTTATGGTCCTTTGATTTGTAGTAGTCTGAGAGGCAAACTCAAACTGGGGAATTTGTAGTTTGTTGGGGAAATAACCTTGTTGTCGGGTCTGTTGGAGAGGTGTCTTCTTCACTGGGGAAAATCCTCGAGGATTCTTGAGATCGACTCAGTTGGTGAGAAGTTTTCAAGATTGAAACTCTGGATGGGAGTCATCCTATGAGAAGGATCTTGGGGATATTTGTCACTGCTCCTAGAACAAGTGTTTGTGGCACTGCCAGGAATTAATTGATTGGACGTAACCTTTTGTTGGGATTTGCACTCAATGCCCAAATGATGGAGACCTGCCCCTGGTATATTCAGCATTTCTTGAGAAATTTCTTGGGATCTTTACAGGACTGCCCCAGGAGTGTTGGATAGTGATATGTCATGCCCCTTGTTGATAGGAGATTTGTCATTGAAGTGTCATCCCACTTGAAGTGATTTTGTTCACTGAGAGAGCTTTCATTCACTGGATATTCGTTGTGTGAATTTCCCTCCGCTGTCAAAAAAATAGCCATATGCAAACAGCAAATTCAAATAATGCAACCGTTATGCTTGTCTTGAAATTTTGAAAATGCGTTAAAGAAGTTTTGTAAGAAAATTCAAACTCAGGATTTAGAGTAAAGCCTTACAGGAGTCAGGATACCTTTTGTAACCGTATGCTTTCGAACTAACCCATGCTTCAATTAAGGACTTTTGAAGGGTTGTAGTGTGGCTTGGTTCATGGTTTAAGAAACAAGGATAAAGGCTCAAAGTTTATTTGTACCCACCCGCTCTTCGTGATGTTCTTCAGTCCCTAAACTTAGTTAATTGTGCATTTGAACTCCAATTGAGTCTAGAATGACATTTTGGTGATGGTTCAGACAAGTTAAGTTTGTCGGAAGGCAGTCATTTTTGCAACATTTTCCATGTTGTTGAGGATTTGTAGTGACCTCTTTCTTTTGATTTGTTATCCCTGGTTTTGTCTGACTGTTCTTATTTTGAGATTACAGTCAGCGGGCCCTAGTTTTTCTTAAGTCTCCTTCATAGGTTTTGACTTAGTGGGATTTTTATTTTTTGAGAGATAATGACTGCCTATGTGATAGGGACTCATCGCTGGCTTTTGATTTCAGAGGAATGTTTTTGATGTCATTCATTGTATTACGAGATGAGAGTTTGCAGTTAAACGCGCGTTTGAATTAACTGAGAGACTACCCTGCCCCAGGTTTTGATTAAGGTTTCAATTTGTGTAAAAAGAAAACTTCTACTTCTTTGGCTCGAAGGGGTTGACTAGGGATTATCTTCCTTATAACTCAAGTGTTTAGGATTTTGAAAAGAACGCCATGTACATCGTCAGCAAGGCCTGTCCAAAAGCATACTGTATGAGATTATGGCATTGTTTTTGTCATCCCCCCCTCTAAAAGGCTTGTAACTTTTAGCAAGAGTTAAATGTCATAAAGAAAGTAGAAATCATAGTTTAAACATAGTGAAAACAAACGGATAAATTCAAGAAAAATATATGCAATGCATTAATGAAACAAAAGTTTGACATTAATAGATAATTGTTTGAATAACAAAGGAGATTACAATTGAAAATTCAAATAAACAGAAAATTCCTCTCCCAGATCGTCGCTTCAAGTTGATGCCCTTGAGGGGTGATAGGATAGTTCCAGTTGATCGACTTGTCTAAATACAAAACTCTTTCATCATTTAGGTCCTGAATCCTGTTCTTCAGGCCCAACAATTGTTCGTATCATGTCCAGGACCATCAGAATGGTATGCCACCTCTCATTGGGGATGGTAACTAGGAGCAGCAGTGTTAGGATTTCGGGGAGGAGCCTTTAATTGTATTAGCTCCGCCTTCAATAAGTATTGTAGCATCTGAGCTAGCAACATGCTTGTGATACGGTGGGAACGGGGAAACTGACTGTTTTTTGGAATGCTGGTTTGCGTTTTTCGGTTTGTGTTCGCAAAAGTCGCGGTAAGCAAGAGTCGCCACCGACTTTATTTTATCCAACAAGGAAAGGAAAAAAGCACAGAAAAATTCCTTTTTCGAGATATTTCTCGGGTTCGGGGGGTAGATTATAGAAAGGGAAGGTGTTAGCACCCTTTCTATTTGTGGTTATCCACGGGCTCTTAGGTACTTGCTCAATTGTTTTAAAAACTTTCTTTCTTTGTGCTTGTGGGTTTTGAAAAGTTTTGTTTGAAACTTAGATTTAACTCTTGCTTCTGTCCTCAAGAGTGTAATGAAGTGTTTTTGAAAACTTTGTTCAAAAAGGAGTGTAAGTGTGAAAAGTTTTTGTTTTTTGAAAGAGCAAGTATCTAAGAACCATCTACCTATTCGAAAAAGGAATCGTTCTATGCTAATGTTCTTTAGACAATGCCATCTCACTATTAATGAGTAGGTAGCACCGTCGTTGGAGTTTGAGGGTCAATTTGAATGAGGGACTTCGGTCACTAAAGCAATGTTAGAACGCCTTAGCGGTAACCCTAATGTCTTAGATCATCTGTTTGAGGCAACAATATCCGAGGCAACCATTTCGAGGCGGACTATGATCTTTCAGACAAGAGGGCGACCTCTAAAATGACCTATACTCAATGACTGCGTACGAAGGCAACCAGTGGGGTGTACCCTAGGAGTGCGCATGTGCGAGTGTGTCATTTTCAGTTATTTTTGTCTTTGTACATGTTAAGGGTGATCTAAGTTGATTTTAGGTTAAAACATTCAGCCTTGTCATGCCACCCTATTAACAAACATCTAACAGTTATAATTTGCGGAAATAAAATGCGGAAGTTT